>QGMI01000480.1:0-28776 GCA_007821535.1 Lachnellula occidentalis
GGGGGGGATGGGGAGTGGGCATTTGATGGCTGTGTTTGAGACGGTGGAGGAGAAGGGGGAGGGGGGAGTTTTAACGCGCGGTTTGAGGTGTGGAGTGTGGCGTCGAGGGATGGGGGGGTGAGTTGGGGCGAGAGGAGGTTGATTTATGATTCTTGGTTTGGGGACGTGGGGGCTCATGATCGGCTCAGTATGTATATTTCTTCGATTCTCTGCATTTATTCATTCCAGAGGCATTACCTTACTCGTCCCACCCCTTCCTTTTCCTCACTTTCCTAATCACAAATTACCCAACCACCCAGCTAACCCACCCCCACAGAACGCAACGCAGGCGCCCCCTCCATAACCCTAGTCGGCCACACCCTAATCGTCTCCTTCATGACCGACGAAACAAAGCTAGAAGGCATGTGGACGCGCAACGCCTACGTCAAAATCATCACCAGCGACGACGGCGGCGCCACATGGGGCAACAAGCTTATTATCGCCGAGATGCCCGCTGCGTGGGCTGGGTTGTTAACGCTTAACGCTACGCATTTCTTGGTCTTGTGTGAACATGAGGATCGGGTTGAGTCGACGCAGGTTGCTTTGGTTTGAGCTTGGGGGTTTTGTACTTGTAAATGAGATGTGTATTATTTTGGGAAGGAATGTTATTTAGATGGGATATGGGTTTATTAGGTTTTAGAGGAGAATATAGGGATTTGAAATGTTATAGTTGAGAGTTGATTATTGAGATTGAAGAGGGGTATGTACAGCTTGTTTGTTATTAGCAAGGAGGGGTTTTGAAACAAAGCTATAGGACATACTTGGCGTTTCAGCTCTTTCTCGGGGTGTTCTATGGTAGAGCTTGGGACCAATTCAAGTTAAGTGAAGACAAGATAATACACTTTTGGACGCGTAGCCTAGGGAATTCCGCTGACTGACCTTGAAATTGTATATAACACATCCTTGACGACTAAGCAAGTTCATGGACTGATGGAATCTAGCCTGGCCAGGGAGGAATATATGCGGCTTGTTTGATATGAGAGAGTAAGTATACTGTACTTGCAAAAACTGGAATATTGCGGTAGAGTAGATACGTGTAACTAGAATAAATGGCTAGGTTTTGTCTGATCAGTGATTAACAGGAAACCATCTTTGACAGAAATTTTTGTTTGACAGCAAGTGAGTCGCTGGGTGTACTGCCTAGTTAGAAAGACGAGGGAGGGAGTAGGGTTCAAGTTCACTAGAATTCACTGGTCTTAAAATCCTCGACTTGGTCCTTTTTCATATGATATGATAGGAGGGTTCAATGCTCCAGCTGCCGCTGTTGTTGCTCACGTTTGCCTGGAGAAGAAAGGAGGGTTTGAAGGTATTTATATATGTTGTTTGTGCGTTGGTTTACACATCATGTTGTACGTTTGGGGTGAAAGTAGGTTGGGAGATAGGTGAATAGAGGTGATAACTTCACTTCACTTTTAGAAAAATAGCTGTTATAGGAAGTATAATTATGTCAATTTTCCTCCTTGGATGCTCACAACCTATGGTTCAAGAATGAATTACATTTCCAAGGGTCTGGTTGGCGTCGCCAGGAGTGGGTCGGGGACACAGGGCTTATGAACCATTTTTTGCATTTATCTGTGCTGGATTCCGAGCATTCGAACGTTAATTACATGAGATACTCGGTATATTCAATGATTGAATAAATGAATGAACGAATGTATCAGCGTATTAACAACAAAACCCAATCTGACAGCAACAAAAGCTGTGAATGAATAGGTGCAGAAAGAGTATTATCTACCGCAGGAAAAGAGGAAATATGTTCGCGGCCCTCAAGCGTAGAATCAATGAACGGATTAAAGAGACCTGCTCTGCGTCAGGGCTTTCTCACCTCGATGTATACACGAACCCATTGCTTTCGTCAAGTGCGGATACAAGTATGGGAATAGAGCTGGGGTACTGTATTTATAGCCCGTAGGAGGCTGCGTTTGAGAGTGAAGACATTGGAGGGGTTGGCATATTTCATGGTTGGACGGGAGCACTTGCTACATCACGAGACGATAACCGCGCGTTGGATTTCTGAAAGGTGAAAGTATGATTTGATTTCGATTGCAACATATACTATAAAATGACTATAAATCAAATCGCACTTTATGAACCATGGCGCCTAGCCGCAACGCCCTCACTATCAAGTTCATCCCTCTGCTTCTCACCTACCCCATCATGCACATCCCACGCCGACAACTCGACAGCAGGCGGTTCATTCTTATACACACCCAATTCCGCGGGCGGCACGAAGAGCTCCTGGCTTATGGATGGTTGCGGTTGCGAGTATCCTTGTCCTTGTCCTCCTCTAGAGAAAGATTCAGCATCCGTTTCCGACATGGGGAGTTTTGATATTGGCGCGCGACGCCGGCGGTGGGCGAGTATAACGTACCAGGCTAGAATGCCAGCGAGGATTGCGACGACGCTGACGGAGACTGCGATGCCGGCTTTGGCGCCGGTGGAGAGGAAGGGTTGGTGTGATGGGGTGGTGGAATTTGTGTTTGTGTTGTTGGTGGAGTTGCTTGATGCTAGGGGTGTGGATGAGGGTGTGGATGAGGCTGTTACTGATGATGACGGCGAGGATGAGGCCGAAGCTGAGGAGGAGCTGGATACAGTCTCACTGCTCCCTCCGCACTTCCCGAAACCAGCCTTACACCCATCACCACAATAGTCGGAAGTGCCACCACAATACCCCAATGGCGAACAGCAATCACCAAACGTACTACCGAGACAAGTAAGGTTGGTTGTCGAAGTGGCACCGCATGATCCAGATGTGCTTATACTCTGAGACCCCGACGCGGTACTCGTACAAGTGCCGAAATCGCTCTGGCACCCAGCGCCGCAATAGGCGGAGGTGGAACCGCAGTAGCCTTTTGAAGAACAGCAGTTTCCCCATGTGCTTGTGAGGCAGGTGGAATTTGTGTCTGAGTTTGAGCCGCAGTTGCCATCGGTGCTGGTTGGTGAGGTGCGTGTGGAAAGACTGGAGGTGTTGTCAGTTGGGAGCTGCTTAAGGCAAGGGACTTGGGAGGATCCTACGAATGGTATGCTGAAGGAATTGAAGCACTAGCTTGAGCTGCTATGAACAAAAGAGTGATGCCGAACTTGAATAGTCCCATGTTGAAATTAGTACCAACAAAACAAAGTATTAAAGCTTTACAAGTTTGAACACAAAGTGGAGGGATCTTTGTACAACAGAAGGTACGTGAAAAGGATTGAGGGGATGGGCATGGAAGGCTGATATTACGGAGTAGCTGCGCCGCTCATTGACTTGACTCTAACGATCCTTCAAGGACCCGAGAGCCTTTGTCTGGCCCAGGCGTACGAGACAAGAAACTCTAATTGGGCACTTGCGCAAAGGGCGCTTAATATAAGCATATAATCAAAAGTTTTACGTAGAAATCCTGACTAGGCGATCAGCCGCATCGCCATCTGAACAGCTGAAACATGGAAGGTATTGGAATTTATAGAAGTATAGGTTGCGCCCTGAATATAACGATCAAACGTTGTCAATTAAGAGCAGGATATGCCCCCAAGAAAAGATTGCATGTATTTGCTTAAGACCAGAATGTGACAAGGGCAAGACATGCGTCGTAGCTAAACTACTCCTCGTATGATCTGTATACCTTGCTCGCATCTTTTTGAAGTCTGACAGTGGAGACTGTTTTTACTCCACAACCTTATACTCCGTGCCACTTGGAAGGCTTACTTTACATCCGATAAAATACATGACTCTCTGGTTCTAAGATTGCTCAAGCTATAACCTTTCTTGCTATTCTATGATTATATACGAAAGAGCCAATTAAAGATATGCGGATCTAATCATTCCACGCTAAACAGTCTCCGCTGTCAGACTTAAAGCAAAAAAGGGAGTATTTGGAGCCCGCCAAGAAGATATTTATATACTCGAACAGCACCTGGCAGGCTGGCATCCATACAGACCCCGTAAAATTGTGGGAAAATACATTTTGAAACCAGAGCTTAAATCTCACCGTGCTCCACACTGAATTTCATTTTGCCACTTGACCGTTTGGGACTCACGAGCGAGGCTAGACTGGATGCGTGATATATATGGTCCAAGCTTGCCAAAAGAGAAGAAAACATGAAACTTGGCGTATAACACCGAGTAACCGTACGGTTAGGCGTAAGCGCTTGCCGCACCCTTTGCTTTGAATCATGGGCCATCAATGCGATGGACAAGATCTTCTGCCTACACGATGTAAGGAATGCCAGGAAAAGAAATACAGAATGACAAGATACAGGTTGATATCAAATATGACCATATTCCAACAGGTAAAAAGGCAGAATTTGTGAGAAGTGATAAATAGAAATATGTAAAGAGGGATGAAGGCAACATGATAGAAATAGAAATAGAAATAGAGATGTCAAAGCATGATCTGCGGCTGTAGCCTCAAGCCAGATCTGCCTCGGGGACTCAGCAGATGGAGCCTTTCTCTAACTTTCCTTCGTAGATCTCAGGCATAAGATCGGTACCAAACCTGCGGAGTTCTATATCTGCATTGCATGGGTGAGTGGTTGGTGAGTGTGATCCAGGAGAGAAAGATCTTGCAGCCATCCCATCTTCGGTACTTGGGGGTTCCCCCTCTGAGATGGGAATTAACCTGCGTTGTCTCCATTCGCAAGCCACTAACCATTGCTTGCCTGCGCATGAGATGCAATATGAGGTGCAAAACTGTAGAAATAAATGATATACAAAGGGAAAGAAGCATCCTCGCTTGTTGTTTTCAGCCTTTGTGTCAACTCCGCTAGTACCCAAAGAGGATAGGTGGCAGGTGACCACTTCTTTCTTCAAATCCATATTCATCAACCCCTCCGCCTCTGGAGTCTGGTACCGTTCATTGCGCATCTGCGACTACGCATATCCACTCCCAATCCCCAAGCCCAACATCACCCATACCAACTTAGCCAAGCTATGAGTCGAGGCGGCAAGCTTGCACCCGAGGTCAATCGGTACGTTGTGTTGCGCGCTTCTTGCACTTCTTGCTGAGGGCCATGGCTAATCCGAGTCCTAGTGTACTGTTCGTCAAGAACCTAAGGTTCGTCCATGCATGCCCCCCTATGAAACAATCCGGGGAAATGAGGCTGAGGATGGGATGGATGGCACTGGGATCTCATGCAGCTTACTGACTGGAAACAGCTACAACGTTACTCCAGAAGAGCTCTTCGACCTGTTTGGCAAATTCGGTCCTATTCGGTACGCCCCCATTCACCACCTCCCGCGCCCTTTGAGCAACATACTAACCTCGAACCAAGACAAATCCGCCAAGGCATCGCCAACCAAACCAAAGGAACCGCCTATGTCGTCTATGAGGACGTGATGGATTCCAAGCAAGCTTGCGACAAGTTGAACGGCTTCAACTTCCAAAATCGCTATCTCGTTGGTAAGTCCGACACATGCCCGGATTCACATGCACAGCACATTCTAATAACCCGTCCAGTGCTCTACCATCAACCAGAGAAGATGGTTCGATCGAAAGAGGACCTAGAATCCCGCAAGGAGAATTTAGAGCAGCTCAAGAAACAGCACGGCATCGAATAACAAATAGACGGGCTTTCGGAAGCAACTGTAGTAGCATGGCCCGCGCGTCCTCGCCGCTCTACTGTTCGACAAACAAGCAACAACCACAAGGCTCCTGTGAGCCCGTCTTCAAAAGTGTCTCCTGGTCGGAAGGGCAGTTTGGTTGTACCATCATCGGAACGGCGTCCAAGTTCTACTGCTACCCCAGGCTCGGGAGCTTCTTCTTCTTCTTCTCTCTTTGACTTTATGCGCGGGCTGTTTACGAAGTAGGCGTTGGAGGGAGGTCAAGTTCATAACAATCTGATTTTGTCTGTTTTCCCGGCCTTTGGCTAGGAAGGAAGGACTGGATAGGGTAGCTTTTTTCCTTTCTGGGCTGTTGACTCTCGTTGATTGAGGATATAATTGCAACTGCAACTTGCAAATGATACATCTTGCTGCTCTGGTTGAGCACAGTACTCTTCTCACCCATACCTACCCTTCTTACCAGCTATCCCTCACCTTACTGTAACCCCAATCCTGCTTTCGACATCCACCCATGCTCATCCGGATCATCGTAATACCGTACCTACGGAGTAAACAGCACGCGCCCTCACTCATGCCACGTGCATGCGTAGCATTGGTCCCTGAAAAGGATCATTTGCAGACTTATCCTACCCCTGTCGCTTCGTCACCCCGCCTCCTTCCTTATCTTATGACCCCTCCTCTCCTCTCCTCCCACTTCTCCTCTCACCAACACCACATTAACAACCACCTTCTACCACTTCCACCACTCAACCAACTTCACCCAAACCAAGCTATCTACATACGAACAAACAAACCACACAACGAACTCCAGCTCAACAACAAACCAGCACAACAGCAAATATGCACGGCTCAGCTTGTCCCAAATGCGGCGTGTCCAGCGATGGTGGAAAGACTTGTGGATCATGCGGCGCTGTATGTTTTTCTTCATGCCTTGTGCCCTTCTATCTTATTTCTGGGGGATAAATTGCTAATGAATAATGTGACAGAGCTGCCCTCAGTAAAGTTGTGGTAGAATTTGTGGAATTTTAAGGACGAGATGAGGGGAGGAAGGGATGAGGGGTTGCATAAGGGTGGATGGTGGATGGCAGATGCGCGGGGATGGTATACGGATAGGTGGGTTGGGGATGGGGTTTCTTTATTGCTGCATAGCGAGACTGGGTACGCTGGGAATGGGGTATGGTGTGGTGTGGACAGGAGATGAACGATGGATGGATGATGAATGAATAGATGAACGAATGGCATTGGCTTCTACTTTGGATTTGATGTGCTATCTATGTGTATGTGCTGGTGATACCATACTACTTCCGCCCCGGGTGTTTAGAGTGAAGTCGTTCAATGTACGAAACAAGTGTTATTTTAATGCCAAGTCGCCGATGGAAGGATTTCAGATTCTTTTTAGGGATGCAGTTAGAGAAAGAGAGGGAAGGAAAGGGAATTGTCTCGGCAATTTGCAATATTCTGATGGTGGTCTTGCGCAGAGGGTCAAGGAATCAGGTTCTTGTAGTTCAAGCTATTGAATGATCGCAAAGCGATTCGGTCTCCGATGTTGTGGTTGTGATTGTGGTGGTTTCCGGACTCGTTTTCATTTTTCGTATATATAGCTAGATGGTACATCGCTCAGTCAGTCAGTCAGTCAGTCAGTCAGTCAGTCAGTAATTCAATCAGTCACTGGTAAGCCAGCCATTCAGTCAGTCAGTCATTCAGTCAGTCAGCCAGCCAGCGAACATGCACTTCTCAAACCTCGTCGGCATCGCTGTCCTCGTCCTCCCCATCTGCGTCCGGGGTGCACCAATAGCGCAAGTCCTTGATCTGGGCCCAGTTCTTGGCGGCATAATAGACGGTATACATCTTAGACAGGAACAAGACCCGGAACGGGAGGAGGGAATCCTCCATGACATTGCGGCCGTCATCGGCGGGAGACAAGACGACACCGGCGACGACGACGCCGGCGACGAGCCTCCTGTTGACAGATAGTTTCATCAGTAGCACTTCGCCAAGGCATCGAATATCCAATACCGTGGGGGTTTGGATAATACAGGATGAACTTTGGCGGTGGAGGACTTGGTTTGGAGGAAGATAATGAAATGAGCAGCGACGAATCACCCTGTGTGCGCTTTGGGGTTAACTGGGTTGGCTCTTGATGGAGAATATTTGTTCCTTTATCTTTGTGCTTCGGGCTGTACTTGATTTAGTCTGTACTTTGAAAAAATAACGTTGGTCGCTCGTTTTCGTATAGTTGCTGGTTTGGGAAAATAGTCAGGTGGACTGCTTTGGGTTGGAAATGGAAGATTACTTTACTTGGGTAGAGAAAACACACGTCTGGTTCACGTCCAATGAATAAGTGAGGTGCTAAAGGGCGAAGGGTGTCGCGCCGCTCCATTGAAGCGCTGGCTACATGTGAGGTGCTTTGAGTCCATCCTCCTGATGTGAGCAAATGCGTGCTACTTGTGATTGATGAAAGTTGCAATATTGAAGGTGACTTTGACCTGACACAAAAACGCCTTGAGACTCTGAACTTTGGTCAATTTTTGCAAAGGGGAGGTAGACTTCTGTTTCTTAGCTGGACCGACGTGGTCTTGGGGGAAGAATAAAGGAAGCGGCTGCTAGAAAAACTGTACCTGAAAGTGTGAATTGCAAGAGAATATTTGGCTTTACGGTATGGTCTATTCCTCCAACTAGATAGACAGGCAGAGGAGTGAAGGTCTTGAGGACGTCGAAATATGCAGATATCCATTGACCTATAGACCCGTAATAATTGTACGTTTTATTGGATGATAGACAAGTCGCCTTCAGAGTGGCGCTTCGATTGGGTCACAAGCCACTATCTACTGTGACCTCAACACAGCCTCCTGGTGAGGAAGGATCATAGGCTTCATTTCCTTCGAACCGCAACGACTCTAACTAAATTCGTCACTTCAGTTTTGTGTCTGCGTTGAATAGTGATACTGCGGGTTCTTGTATCATACAATTCGGCTTGATTCATAATCGCTCCAGCAGGTTGCACTCAACTACTTAGAACAACAAGCACAAGCAGTCAGATCAACCATCTCTACGACTCCCACGAACAGTTGGGTGGAGAATCGACTTCAACTTTACCCTATTCCTCTTGATCTTTACACATCAACACCCCCCCCCGGTCTTCAGACTCAAGCTCATGCTCCCTCCACCGGGGTTAGAGCCCTCACTCTCCTCCCTCCTCGAAAATGCCACACCCACCAGCATCCTCTCCTCCACGGTAGCAGCAGTCTCCTCCATCCTCCCTATAGGCGTCGACATGCCTTCCCCCACCATCATAGCCGCCCTCGCATCAGCAACCGCCACTGCCCTCTCCGACTCCATATCCTTCGAAGACAAACCACAACCGCCTCCTGAAAACGGCGAATGCAGCCTTCTAGGCCCCTTTGCAATACTCGTACAAGCCGCCTTGGGATGTTGTGCATTACTGGCACTGGTATTCAAGAGATGGAGAGAACGACCTCAACGGCCCCTCAAGATCTGGTCCTTTGATGTCTCGAAACAGGTCGTGGGCAGTGTGCTGGTGCATATTTCGAATCTACTCATGAGCATGATGTCTTCAGGGCAGTTCAGTATAAAAGTCGATGCGACGAGCGTTGCACAGAGACGGATGGTGGATGCGAATGGGAAATACAGGCCAAATCCATGTTCGTTCTATTTGCTGAACTTGGCTATCGATGTAAGTTGCCTTGCACTGGCTCTCCAACAGAACAGGAATATTAATGCTTGAAATAGACTACGATAGGGATACCGATCCTTATCGTCCTCTTGAGAATCCTCACAGCTCTCTTCGCCATGACGCCCCTAGGCAAACCCCGCGAATCAATAGAATCAGGCAACTACGGCTCACCCCCGCGGGCCTGGTGGTGGTGCAAGCAATCCATCATCTACTTTATAGGACTCATGGGCATGAAGATTTGTGTTCTTATCATCTTTCTCGTCCTGCCATGGATATCACGCATCGGAGACTGGGCATTACGCTGGACGGAAGGAGACGAGGCGCTGCAGGTTATCTTCGTGATGCTGGTATTCCCCGTCATCATGAACGCGACACAGTATTACATCATTGATTCGTTTATCAAGAAGCAGGGCGGGGAGCAAGGACATGAGAGGATTCCAGAGGAGGATACGGATAGTGAGAGGGGTGGAGATATGGATGACGACGAGATACATCTAATTGATGAAGAGGATCCAGAGGTCTCGGCAAAGGCAGATAAAGCCAACAAGGACTCAGTCGCTACGAAGACATCGAGCGGGAGTGTGACCAAAAAGCCGAGCAGACTGCAAACGGGCAAAGACTACGATCCTCAGTATGACGGCGAGAACAGTCCCACGGTATCAGGAAGTGCTAGCACCACCGAGCGAGACAGATTCGTACGGAAGGAGAGTGGTGATGAGGACACGATGCCCAAGAAGTAGAGAGATAATGATTGGGGTCCTGTTAACCAAACATGTATTTACAAGAGGGCGTGCTGGATTGTTATTATATTATGGAATGGAAATGAATGGCGTGGCGCTGGGGCGTTGGTATTGATATACATTGCATAGCATAAGCATAGCGAACTGCTGGAATCGAATTCAAGATTCAAGATTCAAAATTCATCTTTTCAAGCATCATCTCACTACGTGTACAAATTTATATATGACAGATTTGAGAACTGGAAAGAGCACATCCAAGTGGATATTAATACATGCGCAGAAATTGCATGCAGTCAGTATGTCCACGCCATCGTTTTTCATCTATACATACCTTTTTCTCTACCTACGGTCATACGCAGAATTGAAATATATACCAGTCAGTGGCCAAGTACCGGTATCAAACCCGTTGTCATTTCGCATGGCAACACGTCTGGACTTTGGACTCTGGGGAATATAATGTAATGGTGCCATTTGAATCGGACGCGCGTTTTTGGTTTGGAAAGAAGCGGGTTGTGGAGTGGAGTGGTGGAGTGGTGAGGGGGTGAGGGGGTGAGGGGGGTGAGGTGTAAAAGTGGTGGTTGTGTGATTGAGGTGAGGGAAGGGAATGGAATTGGAGTAGGTATGCGGAGGGGCTGCGAGAAGATGGAACTAATAAAGGCTTGCTTGCGGGAGACGGGGGGAAATCCGATACAGAAGATCCTTTGTGTATGCCGCCGCCGCCATTGCTGCATAGCGTTGCCACTCCGTGTTCTTGTGTGAGTCTGAATAGTCGTATATACCGCGGATAACTAGACACAGAAAGTGGTTCATCAATCCTACCGCTTCCATTTCGAAATACAAAATGTCCTTCTCCTTCGCCAGTACATTCCGAATCAAAGCGTCCTTCAAATGGAGGGAAGGGAAGGCTTGCTTGTGGAAGATGGGCGGGGATGGAAGGGAGGGAAGCGAACAAGCAAAGCAGATTGTTGGGGGCGTTTAATGTTCTATATTGAGTGGCAGATTCGGAATTGGGGATGTCTAGCTTTTCTATATAGGACGAGGAAGGAAGTGTAGTGAAGTTTAGGGGTTTGGGATGGTGGGCCTTTGTGATGATTTGAGAAAGGAAGGCTGTAGCATGGTATGGTATACCTAGGGAATATGGTAAGGCTGGCAGTTGATTCAATGGCTTACTTGATGATGCGAGTTCTAGCTAGTCAAATTCATATCTTCGACATATTCGTGCACCTTGTTCCAGTATAATTAAAATCGTGACTGTTGTTTTCACAATTCGTCTTCGTCGTCACGCTCAGCCCCTAATTGTCTACCCACTGGGGTACCGAGCCCCTCTCTTCATCAACTCCAAACGCAGCCGAGTGTTTCAACTTGGGGTCGCCTCCCAAAATCCATTTCCGGTAATTAAAGACGTCCCACTACTCTGCAGTCGGTACTGCACTTAGAGATCCGCTCGGGTTCTTGCATGGACCGCCTGGCCATGGATATCTGATGTTGATTGCTATATTTAAGATTTCTTCCGCGCAGCTGTTATAAGAATGTCTAATAATTCCCATTTTCTTCTCCCTTCCAATCCAGCTACCTTCTCACTCATTCCAAAAATCAATCATCAGCAATCATTACCGTGACCATGCACTGCAACATCCTCCTCACCATCCTCACGGCCAGCTCGCTGGCTGCTGCGACCCTCTCACCCGCCACGTCAAACACCCAAGGGAAATGCCCCGCAACATACAACTGCTCTGGTATGATATGACATGACATGACAACCCTTCGCTTTACCTTTACCCAATGCCTTAATTGCCTCTCTAACACACACGCAGCAACCAAAGTCTCCAAAGCAATCCAAGCCGCCGAATGCTCCCACAACACCCGCACATCCACCACCCAGACCTTCGCCGTCTTCGTCACAGACCACCAGTACGATGAGTCCCATGGCGCGCCCTATGGTACTTGTAGCGCGTATACGTGTACGGCGCCTACGACTGCGCAGATGACGGACGTGGATGCTGATTGTTGGACTTTCTTCTGGAGGTGAGTTCTACTTACTTTCTTATTACTCCTTGTGTGGTATTTGTGGTGTTGAGGTACACGTGCTGATTGAGGATGATGTAGTGGCACGGGCGCGGAAAGTGGGTTTGGAACGAATTGTATTGAGAGCCCGACGACGGGAGAGTGCGGGTGTGAGAATTCGGATGGGACGTTCGTTGAGGGGAGTAGCTCTTGCACTTAGATGGTCGTTGGATTGGTTGATGTTTGGGTAATCTCCGCCTGGATGTCTTAGCATCAGGACCAGTTTGGCCGTATTGTCTTAAGATAGACAATCGGAACTTCTTTATCAACTTCCCAGAAGGGTTCTGCTTCCCTTCTCATTCATTCTTTTGCTTCTGTTGATTGAAAGCTCCTTGGCTCGATATAGACATTGAAACTTATCCCAATGTCTCACGCGGGGTGAGCAATTGTATAAATATTCATCATCCCATCAACTACCGCAACCCAATTAGGGTAGAACATCAACTCTCAACCCTTCTTCCCACCCTTCTTCTTCTGCTTGCCACTGCTGCTGCCATCCACACTTTTCTCTTCCAACTGCTTCCCAAGCCCAACCCTCCTCAACCTCGACAAAAACTTCTCATCCCTCAAACCATCCTTCGAAACCCCAAACACCTCTCTGTAAATAGGTGCCATATCATGCGGCCCACACGGCCTTGCATCACCACTCGCTTTCCTCTTCTCAAAGAAACTCTTCAGACACAAGTGGATTGCCTCTTCAATACTCATTATCCCTGAAGTCCTCGGCTTTTCTTTCGCGGGTACATCTTCGAGCGTGAGAGCTTCAAATTCAGGGACTTCGTCTTGGGTCGGAGCAGAGACTAAAGTGCTCTTTATACGCAATGACTCCTCAGCAGTGAAATACGGCCCGCTGATATACAGCTCGTCCGTCGTGCAAAGCGTGCGCGCCTCCGCTGCGCGATCCGTCGCTATGTTACTCAGATCGTAGAGGAGCACGCAAACTCTGTACCAAAGGTCGAAGTATGATTGGAGGTCTGATAGTGTTGTTTTGGTCTCGTTCTGTGGTGTAGTTTCTACCTGTGTGCTTTGTTTCGTGGGTGTGCGAGGGGGTGTTGTCTTGGCCATTTTTGAGGGAATTGGAGTTTGGATTGTGGGACTAGATGGATGGTGGAAGTGGTTTGAAAAGATGTTTTGGTTGTGCGTGGATAGTTACTTTTAAGTAGAATTTAACGGTACTAAGGTGAAGTCGCTTTAGGGTTTACACTTTGTTACTCTAGTGAGTGCGCCAAATCGTGGTGCGTGAAAAAAATGTCTTGCAAATCTTTTGATCCCGTTTGAAGGTTTGGTAAGCTATTTTGGTAGTTTCACAAGTTCATGATCTTATTGCTAGTTCACACTTAGACACTGCATGCCACGAGAAAAGCGGTCGTTATATTGGATTGGCGTCCGAATATCTCTTCTTCTGTATCTTATGATAGCCTCCGTTTTTTTTTTTGATCTTTTATCAGCCTGCGTGCGTAGGCAAATATTAGTACGATATTACATACAGTTTGTTCAGCGTTCTCGATGGTGATTGCAAAACAAAACCATAATAGTTAATTGGCCTAGGTTCAACTATCGCTCTAACTTTTCTTTAAGTAGATAGTTACCTGGCAACCACTAATTTTATTGGACATTACCCCTTGAAGGACCCTATAGGGGCTAATATGCTATAGTAATCTAGCCTAATGCCTTCGGCCCCAAAGTTAGCATTTGACTAACTATTAAGAGCGCGGACTCTTGGGCGGTATGACTGCAAAATGCAAACAAATACTTATTATTCCAAGTTTGAAAAGGGTATATATAGTCGCTATAGAGAAGAATGTCACGCAGGTAGATAAATCTGTTCGCAAGCTTTATTCGAGTATGCCCATTCATCATTTGAAGCTAACAGATTTCACTCCCTTCTGTTTTTTGCTAAGAAAAACCATTCAATGCCCCCATCCTAGTACGATCCCTACGATCCCAATTGTGCCTTCCATTTCCAGCTTCACCAAAGTCTCGACACCCAGCGTAATCATTATGTGTTGTCAACCACCCTGCCACGGACAAAATATCTCAATTTTGTTCCACCCATATCTCCGAATCCTCATTCTGGCTTGGGTGCTTCATCAACCTGAAGGCCGCTTTCCGGATCCGAAAGTTGCTTTTCCAAAGCATTCAACTCCCTTGCCTCTTCGCGGATAGAGGTATATAGATACCAAGAATCGACGACAAGCTGAAGACAGAAAGTGACTCCCGGAACCCAAAATGTCATGGCACCATTGTAGGCGGTTGCCCCCCTATAGGAGCAGTGCATACCGACCGCAGGTGTAAAGAGGATCGGGGTAACAATATTAACAATAGCGAGCTCCTTTGGAAACAACGGCTTCTTGCGGTCATCGACGATAATGGCATACGAAAAGGCGAAATTTTGCGCTATGAATGTTGGCCAAGGCATAAATGCACAGATCCAGAAAAAATCATTGAACATCTGCGTTGTCTCCACGGGTCGGTAGGGCCGAAACGATGTAGCAGCGAGGATAATACCAGGCAAGATGAACGTCCAGACACCTGCAGCAGCAGACGCCAGCTGTAATTGATGGACCAGGTAGTGGAGATTGGGAATGCGTTTCATCTGGTATGAAATCACGGCTGAGAATGGCAGGTAGAACATCCCTGATATGACGAGAATCGCGGCACCGGCTCGAACTCGAGTTGTGTTGACTTGGTAGTGATGTGCTGTTCGTTCGGCATCCCACCATGGCTTGATGGGGGAGATGAAGTCTGCGGCGACGAAGGCTAGTACGAACATGATGGAGCAAATCGTCCCACAGGCTGCACAGTAATACTGAATGGCGATGTGTGAGAGCCATCTCGACCTGGCTAGGCTCGCTGTCTTCTCGTCGAGCCATCGACTCGGGTGGCGGAGTGCGTTCATTGCTGTATTTTGTTGGAGAGAAATTTCAGTGAAGTGGAAAAAGAAGAGAGGTGTGATTTCGATGCTTGGGTATCTTTAGATAGAGATAAATGTCTGTATTATATATACTATATTTGAACCCTGTACTGGTCGTGGCAAGTCCGGGGTAATTAACAGCAGTTTATTATCATCCAATCTTTATGGTGCCATGATATAGTATTTTGCTACGGTTATATGAGTCCTGCCCACCGTACACTTTCCCACTCTAGTATATAAACAGTTTCTCGGCAGTTTCATCTCCAAATAAAGCATAAATTATTACAGACAATCAAGTATTCAGCCAATGAAAACCTTGCTGCCGACATATTAGACTCCTTGTCAAGCAAATCTTGGCGACAACATGCTGTATGGTTTTGCATTTCCAGATGCGGCACTTGGACAAGGAGGTTGTATCTTCGGCAGGTATCCGCTGAAATCGTACGTGGTTGTGTTCGCCTTTCAGACTTTCAGCGCCTGACCTTGGACGTAAAACACTTATTCAAAACGCGGCACTTGGGCTTTGATGAAGATCGATCTACGGCACCTGTGCGGGGTATTCGCTTTCATCGTATTCTGTTGCATCTTCGCAATAAGTAATTTTGTACTACCGCTTCGTATTACCTCCTGAAATTTAGCGAAGCGAGTAAAGGGGGAAGATCAACTTTTTATCTTTAAGTTTATATAGTACCAGTATAGATGATACTCATTTAGAAATGTTTTCCCTATCAATATCAGGTGATTATAGTAATGAAAAGCATAAGATTAGATAAGAAAAATGATAGATCTTTTATTAGTGTTCTGAATGCTCTTACCTTCTTACCTGACGTAGGTATGAGGCCATTTTCAGTTTCACGTAAAGTTCTCAACGGGAAGAGTTTCGAGGAACTAACCGGGTAGCATATAGATCAAGTTTTATGGATCTACCCGTTATCAATTGGCTTTAGAACCTTCACAGATCACCAGATTGATCCTGTGGGCCGATTGATTACTGGACCAATATCGGGCGATATTTCCATGTGACATTCCTAACCGAAGTCAGTCCGCCCCCTTTTCTCCGCCTCCGCAATATATGGGGAACTTGCATCACATGTAACATTCGTATTCGCATGCACAGAGTACTGTAAAAAAGCCAATAATCGTTCTCGTTTCCCAAAAGATAGATAGCAAAATAAAAGTTGCAGGGTATTACTATTCAAGAATTTGCATCATTAGCATTAGACTATAATGGCCAAACAAGCGCTCCAAGTCATCATTATCCCCCATCGCCCAGTTCCCAATGATGCAGAAATCAACCAAGATCTCTCGCCAGCTTTTGATATCTTATTGCAGTAAGTTCTTGCAGTTGGGGAAAAGTCATTATTGGTGGATGCTGAACCTTCATTCCCAGAGCACCCGGTCTCCAGGCCCTTTGGCGCGGCAAGAAGTATGAAGACCGCTTCACCCAAATCGCCATCCTTCTCTGGTCCTCGCAAGACGCCAGCCATGCCTTCTTCACGTCTCCCGCGTACGCTACTTTCCATAAAGTCCTGCAGCCAGCAATGAATGGCCGGCACATCACGTGGCAGAATCACGCGCTGCTCACGACTTCTGGCATCGACGATGTAGCGCACTTGAAAGCAACGCTCAACAGTCCTGCAATCGAAGTTGCACTCACGAAAGTTGTCGAGGGTGGTGTGGCGGGATATTATGAGAATTTTAGGAAGGTGGTGGTTCCGATTCTGAACGAGGATCCAGGCTGCGATGGGCATTTCATAAGCCCGTTGATAGAGGACCCGCAAAACCAGCTATTGTTGATTAATTGGAAGAGTGTAGATGTAAGTTTCTTCCTTCCAAGCTCTTCTCTTGTGCTTTCACGAAGGATGGGAAAGGATAGGCTTGTGCAGGAACTCTACTGACCTTTTTAGGCACATCATGAGGAGTTTGAGAAGAGGCCAACCTTCAAAGCGTGCATTGATGCCCTTTTTGAGTATTATAAGGAGTTTGTGGTGCCGTGGCATATTGTAGAGCTTAAGCTTGTTTATGGATCTTTGTAAATAGTATCCTCTGGTGAAGGTTGAATAAAATACACTTAACCATATGGCGACTTTCCTTTGATGGTGTCATGTCTAAAATGTCTATAGCTCGACTTTAGCTATGAAAAAGATCGTGGCACTTTGATATAAGTTTTTAGTGCTGTGCGATTTAAGCGCCATAGTTTTGTTTGACATGGAGAGGCCTCGCCGGCTACCACAAGAAAAATCGATACCATGAATATCATACTGTTCTTTTTGAAGAGGAAGAGGCTGAAGTGATATAGTAGTTGGCATAAGACTCAAATATTGCCGAAATCGAAGGTAAACTATTCACAATCTAAACTTTTCCTATTAGGTAGGCTGCGAATATGACGCATTGTTTAGCTGAGAGCCTTAGCTAGCGTATAATTCACCTGAGCTAAAACTACCTCAATTACCCCGAGCACTATCTTCCCAAGAATACGCACCAAGAAACACCCACATGAGGATTATGGGTATACAATCGTACTGTAATAAGCTTTTGACAACGTTCCGGGCGAATGTGTCGCGGTAACGTTCCGAGATGGCGTCTGATTGGCCAAAGGGCACGCATCTCTACGAGCGAAATTGGCCCGAGAAAGTTCGCCCCAGTAGTATCCCATCTTTACAGCTACCCACGAACTTGCTTGACTTTACTAGCTAGGATACTATTTGAGCCCTGCATGATCTATATCAGCTCCAATAAATAATCTTATCAATCGTGTTCCCAAATCGAAAATAATAATAAATCATTGTCCAGACTCAAATATCGTCCAGATTTACTAAACACAAACTCAAGCACAATGGCCGCAGCATGGACTCACTTGGTACGCTTCATTGCTGAAGAGGACGGCCAAATACACTTTGGCAATATCGACGCCTCCATATACCCTGATGTGGGATTGTCACTTTTTAAGGGGGAAAAGGTTGCCGCCAACCTGATAAATGGTTCTGCTTTCTCCGGAACAGTCACCGAGAAAGTCATGCACATCAAGCAGGTCAGCCATCACTATTCATCTTTCAATTTTCAATTGATGATGATCAGCTTTGTTTGGCTGCGTACTGACGCCTCAGGAAGCTCCTCTCACCTCTTGGCGCAAGTGATGTTCCAATAATCCGCTGCATGGGCCTCAACTATCGAGACCACGCAAAGGAGGCCAACATGACCATTCCAAAGGAGCCCGTCCTCTTCATCAAGCCCAGAACCGCGATTGCAGGACCCTTTCCTGGGAAGATTGCGGTCCCGAAATTCGCACAGGATGGCAGTAGCGATTACGAGGCGGAACTCAGCCTTGTGATTAGCAAGGATGGGAGAGATATCAAGGAAGAGGATGCGCTGGACTACGTTCTCGGATATACGGCTAGCAACGACGTGAGCGCGAGGAATGCACAGTTTTTAAACAGCCAGTGGTGTTTTAGCAAAGGTGAGCAAGCAGCATCAATAGCTCGCTCGAGGATTTTAGTGAGACTAATGCTGGTTTTTCTAGGCCTGGATGGCTCGTGTCCAATCGGACCAGTACTTGTGTCTCAAGCTGCGATTGGAGATGCGGGAAAGTTATCCATCAAGGCGATTCATAATTCTAGTGTGGTGCAGGATTCAAACACCAAGGAGATGATTTTTGACATTGCCTCTACGATTTCATATCTATCGCAAGGCACGACGCTGGAGAGGGGTACGATTATCATGACTGGAACGGGGCCGGGCATCGGTTGCATGCGGAGTCCAAAGGTAGTGTTGAATCATGGCGATGATATGAGGGTTGAGATTGAGAAGATTGGGACACTGATTAATGAGATCTACTATGAGTAGTTCATGTCTCCAAGTTCAAGTTGCTCGTATCTAGACTACACAATCAATTATACGTACCTACGTGGTACCAGCGATTCCTGTATGTTTTGTTCTCAAACCAGTAACTAGCACAACACTGAACCGGCACCAGCCTCATTTAATGTGGCCTAGGACGATTTCCTTGAACAGCCTCCATTGTAAATCTTCTAGCATATGATTGAGCTCCAGATATCAAGTTCCATTGTAAAGTTAAGCCTGCCGTATGAGTACAGTACTGTACGAATAGTCGTAACCCCCTCTCGGATAGTTTGTGCTGCCGTGCCGTGGAGGGATTGGTATCGAAGATAGACCGAAATCCGTCCATGCGGAGTATGCATTAGTGGACAAATCCCGGTCACCCAATGCAAGCTTTGGTGGCGTTGATTACCGCCAGGGGTATGGTCACAGGGGCGTCAAGGTCCTTTACGGGGTAGCTACTACGGAGTATACTCCGTAACAAAAGTATTCTCAACGTATTTCATCTGATCTCGAAGTAGTCGAATGAAGAGGTAGACCATTGAACCTGATTTGTCAAATAACCCTTGAGAATAGGGAATGATTGATTGTAAGTAGCGCATGACCAGCCAAATAGGACTTTTCCAATGGTCATCAGCACACTGATTGACGCTTGTGATTGCTACTCTATAGTAGATGTGGGGGGGATGTGGCAGGTTTGCGTCTAGCCGAGTTTCTCATTTATGTAACTACTTCTACTTCTAGTAGTGAAGCATTCGGACCCGCTTATCATACCAACCACAATCTTCAGTTATGCCATATACGGATTACGAAGTAACAAGTTTGGGGAACAACTAGTCAGAAGCACGGGTAGTGTCCCCGCAAGCGGATCTGCAATATCTAGACTCGAATTTCATGGCCTTGGTATAACAGAACGTGGCCTTCAAGCTTTAGAAAAACTGGATAGACATCTTCGTTCGCCTCTGTACCATGAAAGGACCGCTCAAAGCATAAGTTTGTTTTATCAAAAGAGGAAGGAAGAGATTCGAACTTGTACGGAATCTTTGAGGACCCACTTGAGCCGACTTGACTACAGTATATCCCTGGTCGCTAGCCCCCTTTCAGACCAGCGTCCTATCTGAACCCCGGAGTCTGTTGTTTCTGGGATCTGCCCCACAGTCAGCGGAACTCGTGGTAGGTTGTGGAATGTGGGGAAAGCGTCAAGAATAACATCTTCAACCCGGGGCCCCGCAGTATCTCGATCCTGAATTCTGAAGTCTCAATCACGCTTTCATCGCAACGTACATCGACAGCTTCCATATCTCCTAGTATTGTAATCACATGCGCATCATGTCGACCATTGACGACGACAGCTCCAGCTCGAGGGAGGAGGAAGCTCGCGTGTCTCACATAGCTTGTCACATGTGTCGGAGGTATGTTCAGTACCATACCATTATGTGTATATTACATGACTGACATCGATTCTTCAATTTGTTGTAGGCGTAAGATTCGATGGTGAGTCAGATGCCACAGTCAGAAATGTTCCAGTGTTGACGACGTGCCATAGTGGTCGAGAACTACCCTGCTGTGAAGTGTGTGAGCGAACATCGCAAGTCTGCGAATATCCGGCTCAAATATTGAAGCCAGGTCCTAAAATAGGTAAATTACCAGTGTCCACGGGACATAATCGTGCAACCGCAGGACGAGTTCGGTAATTGACGTTGCTCAGGCTCGACGCAACGGAGTCGCAAGAGGCGGCGTACGCATCGTGGCAATGACAATGGACCAGCGATATCCCCCAATGCGAATTTGAATGTGGAACCAAGTACCATATTTGAAGGAGAAGTAGCAAGCACGGTAGCAGCTCGTAAAAGCAAAAGAAGACCTGCAGCAATAGAAGATGATGGCAACAATGCGCAGGCGGGCGTTTCTACCACTGGAAGTAGTCAAGGTCGGCAGACTTTATCGAACAGAGAAGTTGACAGCCAGGAGAGTGTAAATGAACGCCGTAGTTCGATAAATATTCAAGATCTCTCCTTCATCTTACATCCAGCACACGAAGCTTCCACGCCGGAGAAGAACACATCGCCACGATCTGCAGGCGATGGACTTGACAACGGAAGGGCACTGATGCTCAGTCGTGCTTCGCACGCGCTGAGTGTTACACCAGATACTCTAGAGAGAATGTAAGTCTGAAGTTAGTTGGAACAGTCGTGAAAAGAAGCTGATGTTCAAATTAGGGTCAAGATCTACTTTGAAAACATGACCGCAATAAGCATTTTGCACGAGCCAACTTTTGAGGAAAAGATTCAAATTATTGGAACCGGCTCTGTAGCTCAAGTGCATGCTCTTTTGGCAGCTGTGCTGGCCTTTTCGGCGAGATTCTACTCCCAAGAAGACCATGGCGGGCAAAGGTACGACTTTAGTGGTCCGGCGGAAACAGTCCACCGACCTGCCTTCTTCCTCGACCTGGCTTCAAAATTTGCCGATGAGGCTCTCAAGGAGTGTGATGAAGAAGCACCGCCTCTTTGCGTCGTCCAAGCACTGGTCCTCATTGCACATGGTCAGCTCACTCAGGGTGTACGTGGCAAGGCATGGAGGTCTCTTGGGACGTGTGTGCGTCTCGCATACGAATTAAACTTGCATCTCGTGGACGCTGCATATCCACAGGACACCGTAGACGTACAGCAGTGGTGTGATCTTGAGGAGGAGCGCCGGGTATGGTGGGCTATCTGGGAAATGGATGTCTTTGCCAGCACAGTCCGGCGATGTCCAACAGCTGTGTGCTGGTCTCAGATTGAGACATTGCTTCCTGTTGAAGATGAGCATGTAATCGACACCTTTCTTTGATACCTTTATTTGAATTTGCTGTGTTGAGGCTCCCGAAGAAGGCCTCATTTCTTCGACTCTTGCTCTTTACAGGAAACAGTACTAATTCATTATAGTGGTTCACGCGCAAACCTCGCGCAAGTTGTTTCTTGGAACCAGATCCAGTTCGTCGGTGGAAAGTGCTACAAGACTCTGGGAACCATTCTCCTAAGGCATGGTACATTATCATCAATTCCCTGATGAAGGATGCGCAGGCGATATCAAGTCCGAGAGGTGTTCCGAATCTGTCCTCGCCGTCTGCGCATCGTCTAACCCCAAAATCGAGCAAGGACCAGAAGCAAAAGGCTAAAATGACGGAACATGCAAAGGAGAAGATGGAAACACTCACCAATTCCGTCTATTGCTTTACTATGGCGCTACCTTCACATTTGAAGTACCGAAACCAGTACCTAGGGTTCGACGCTCCACAACCCGGCCAGACAACTTCTTCACGACAGCATCATTGCGGGTTATATAACATCCATATGATGACCCAACTCGCAAAACTCATGATACACCACTACGAAATATTTAGTGAATCCGCTCGCGAGGGTCGTATAATCCGAGACCAACGAAAAGGAAATTCGGGCGGATGTCCAACACCAAGTTCCACGAACAGCAGTGACAATCTTGCCGAGGATCAGTACTTTGAAGCCGCCGACGAAGTCCTGAATATCATCCGTCGCAGCAGTGAGAACCATATCCAATGGATCAACAATTTTCTTGCAAGCACAATATGGCTTGCATCGGCAGTACAACTAGTTCGTAAGGAATTTGGCCCACCGGGAACAAATATATCCCTTATCAAGTCCAAGTTTGAAGTACTGAACATGACATACAAGAAATGCGTTTCGTTCTGGAATATTCAGACCGCGATGCAACGGAACCTTGAAACCTTGGAGTCACAACTGGAGCAGATATGCGTTTCGATTCCAAAGAAACCAAACAGTTTTCAGCCGAAAGTGCGTCGTAGACCACGGATATGCAACGACGACTCGCATACTCAAGAAAAGGAAAAGGACTTACAGTCTGACAGTAGTAAATACTTTCTCACTTTAATACGAAGTTTGTTACTAACATATATCCGTCACAGGGCAGTTCCTTCAGTCCGAGAACCTTAATGACCGCACTTCCCGCGGATCTAGCAATTTACCCAGTCAACAAACGTCTCTACCTACAAATAGTCCAAATGCAAGCAGTAATGCTGCCATCGCTCCGATGACAAGGTTTCAACAATTCCGAGAGGAACGATTTCAGAGTCACGAGCAGCCACAGGCTTTGCCACAGCACAGTTCACATCAGCCTCAAGTTTCACGAGACTACCTTGCACCGCTGTCCCCCGCACTTTCTACCCTTGACTTCATGCACTTTTCGTCCCAAACGGACAAAGACGGGCAACAACAGGTGCAGTACTCAGATGGTACAGCGTCGGTCTCGCCACAATACCCGAACGATCACGGAGAAAGTTTGTTTTCGGGGTTACATGAGGGCCAGTTCCTCGGCATGGGACAAGATCCGCTGCAAGGTCAGGCGTTCGGGAAGCATATGGATGGATGGAATTCAGAGCTGCCGAATTATATCGATGAATTATTAAGTGGAGCCTATATGTATTAAACCGTGTTATGAGTTATTGTTTTATTGTGCATCACGATTTGGATGCGCATTGTCATTTATATAGACACGTAACGCTAGTCGATTATTCTTATGCTACATATCGACTAATGCTAGAATAGGGTGATCTTTTGCCTTTATTGCTTGGCCTTTCAAGTCAAAAATGTCTCTGGGAGATCCGGACCTGCAGTATGATAAACAGTTAGCCGGAAAGTTCAATTCATCTATGGGAATTAGAGCCGGAAAGCTTTGAGGCTACTCACCCCACACGGCCAAATCATCAAGACTTGCCTCACCAACGTTAGTCGGTACTTTGTTGTTCATCAAGTCGCCATCAACATAGTGCTCCAGGATGAATTTCGACGGGTCAAACCAGTAGTCGAAGATTTGACTCCCCATGATATGTCTTCCCACACCCCAGCATATCTCATAGCCTTTATGGCGCAACCAGTCATGGCCCAGTACTTGAGTGTCAAAGTCGTGTGTTTCGAAGGAAGCGTGGTGTACGTGGCTAGCGGGGCCTTCGAAGAAGAAGAAAGTGTGATGGTCAACGAGGTCAGTCGGGCCTCGATCAATGCGATTGAAAGCTGTCACATTGTGGCCCGTGGGAGTATGAAGAAGCTGGAAAGATATCGTGTTAGATACGTTACATGATCGCTGGAATGTAGAGTAGACCTGGAGACTTACATCGCTAGCTATGAGATTGAAACGGGATTGATAGAACTCGTATGTCTTGGCAAAATCCGTCACTACCATTCCGTAGTGACCAAGTTTGTGGACAGGAGCCGGCCCTTTGCATTAGAAAACTGGTTAGTCGTCTTGTCGAATTAAGTCTCTGAAAGCCTTACTCTTCTCAAATCTTTGAAATTTATTTGCTGGTCTCGTCTTCACTCGGGGCTACCCAATTAAACATAGTAAGTACAATAGTAAGTATGGGGTAGGTAAAGCAAGGAAGTGACACAGCAGTTACTCAAGACAGACAAACTTACGAAATTGAAATCAGTCCTTGGAAACGAAAGTTCCTCATCCGAATCCGCCTTCCTCTCCTCCTGACCCCAAACCAAATGCATTGGAAACCCATCTACCGGATCCTTGAACGTCAAACCTTTTCCTCCCCCTGGTGAGTCTTTCAACTCATAGATAGAAGTCGCGTCTGGCAGCGTCTTTGCAGCATACTCTAAATCGTCCAAGCTCTCGACAACGAATCCCGCACCTCCAAATTTGTTCTCATCGCCGGCACTTAAGCAGTAGACCCAAGGATCAATGCCATAGCCGCGATAGTAGGTCTTGTCGTCGCTGGGAGCGGGAGACGAGCACTCGAAGAGGCCGAAATCGGCGAGAAACTCCTTCTGCTTGGCGATGGAGCTCGAGGCGTGTGTATAGTAGACATGAGAAATACGTTTAAGCTGAATTTTTCGTAATTGTTGGTCGGCGGTGACCATCTTTGCGAGAAGCTCTTGAGATAACTGACCTAGAATAAAATTATAGATAGGATTATAGGCCGGTAAGTTGAAACGTAGCGGACAATTATCAGAACTCAGTCAATGGCACTAGATATAGTCACGGCAGGCTTTCAACCAAGATAACCCGCTGATTACCAGTTTCTTACAAAATATCCTTGACTGTTTGTCATGTTCGGATGAATAGGCCAAGCTGTACTCGCCCCATATGGCGGGGTTCAACCGGGCCAATTGCCGAGTCCGACTTCACATGACTTGACAGCTCTTCCGGACCAACTTCGCTGCAACACAAAAGAACTGTATCGATGCTTAGACGATGACAGTCTGCGGCGGATTGTGAGCGCGGAGAGAAGTCAAACTGTGTTCTTCGTAACTTCGGAAAGAATCCCGCCCTCTGCATACCCTACCGGCCCCAGCCGATCCAACACTATACGCAGCTATGCTATGTTTACAGGGGAGAAACATGTCATTATTCTGGGACGCAAGTACTTCTTATAGTTTCTACCATCCTACTGCTATGAGGAAACCACGCGAAAGATGAGTTCTTTACTACCCACTGTAAATGGCAATACTGGCCATAGCGCAAACGGAGAATCAGAATCATCTCCCCAGTTTCTGAGTAACAATGCCAGCCACAGCACAAACGGAGATTTAGAAACACACCCTCCTCTTGTCGATAACTCTTCACCAAACGACCTCCCAGGCGGCGCCCCAGAAACACATCACCCCACGGTCAATGGTTCCTCGCCACAGGAACTGCCAGGCGACGTCCCTACGAAATACGATGTACTAATCATTGGTACGGGGCCAGCAGGAGCATCTTTAGCATCTTTCCTCACTTCCCATGGAATCACTGGTCTCATGATCAGCTCCGCCGCAACCAGCGCAGATACACCGCGCGCTCACATCACGAACATTGCCGCACTGGAAGCACTCCGAGACGTGGGGCTGGACGAGGAATGTGTAAGACTGGGGAGTCTGGGAGATTGCATGATGCACACGAGGTGGTGCCATAGCATGGCTGGCGAGGAGTACGCTCGCATCTACTCCTGGGGCAATGATCCCCAGCGAAAAGGCGACTATGAAGCTGCCAGCCCGTGTGCACCATGTGACTTGCCTCAAACGCTGCTGGAGCCAGCACTTATTCGATACGCAACCACGCATGGCTTCAAGTGCCGTTTCGATACCTCTTTTGTCTCTTACCAGGATAACGGACCATCAGGTGTTGTCACAACGCTTGTGGACAACTTGTCTGGAAAAGAGTTCAAAATCCAGTCGAAATATCTCTTTGGGGCCGATGGAGCGCGTTCTCGGGTTATGAAGCAGCTGGCATTGCCTCTCATTGCCAAGCCGGGCTCAGGGGTAGCAATCAATGTGCTCGTGAAAGCGGATCTGTCACATCTGATCGAGCATCGGCAAGGAAATTTGCACTGGGTTATGCAACCCGACCGGCCACATTGCGATCTAGGATGGATGGCAATTGTCCGAATGGTAAAGCCCTGGACCGAATGGATGTTCATCTTATTTCCTAAACCTGGTGTTGAACGGCCCGAGCCCTCAAGAGAAGAATACCAAGCCCAAGTCAAGAATCTTATCGGTGACGACTCGATCCCAGTAGAAATCGTGAACATATCTCGATGGACCATCAATGACATCGTGGCATCAAAATACTCTCAAGATAACGTTTTCTGTCTTGGTGATGCGGTACATCGCCATCCCCCCTTCAACGGCCTCGGTTCGAATACCTGCATTCAAGACGCTTTCAACCTCGCCTGGAAAATTGCCTACGTCCTAAAGGGATATGCATCCGCAAACCTCCTGTCAACATACAGCGTGGAGCGGCAACCTGTCGGTCAATCCATCATCAGCCGTGCCAACACATCTTTCCACGAGCACGCACGCATCTGGAAGGTATTAGGGATGTTTCCAGAAGAGCTTTCAGACCGCGTAGCCATGCTGAACGAACTCACAGCTGCGACCCCCGCAGGACAGAGCCGCCGGAAAGAACTCCAAGCCGCGATCAAGGGGACGTCTCACGAGTTCCACGGATTGGGGATTGAGATGAACCAGTTCTACACAGGCCCCGGAATCTACGCAGCCGATGAGCCAGTACCGTTCGCTTTGGAGGGTCGTGCTGCAGAGGATCCAGTGCTTTACTACATGCCGAGCACGTACCCCGGGAAGCGTCTCCCTCACGTCTGGCTGAACAAAAAATGCCCAGGCACTCCCATATCGACGGTAGATCTCGCTGGGAAGGGGAAGTTCACTCTCCTTACTGGTATTGGCGGCGAGGCTTGGAAATTGGCTGCTGCGGTTGTTGAGAAGGAGTTAAGCAGTGAGATGAACGCTTACTCCATTGGCTTTGGACAAGACTGGGTAGATGTATATTCGGATTGGGACAGCTTGAGGGGGGTGAACGAGTCAGGTGCCCTTCTGGTGAGACCCGACCGTTTTGTAGCCTGGAGATGTAACGATGTTTTGAGCGATGAAACGACATGCGCGGATAAGTTGGTACAAGTGATGAGGAGTATTTTGAAGAATTAGTTTTGGTTGTACAGAGGCTAGAGCATGTCACTAGGTGTTAAATCAGCGAAGTTCAAATCTGGTTATGGAGTTTCTATTAGGTTCCTATCGAGTTCTTATATTTCACTGTAAGCTACTAGATTGCGAAAATAATGATTGGATTAGAGGACGTCTAAGAAACACTAATAATTAGGGGGTCTGCTGATTAGCGTTGTCGATTGATAAAGAATCAGGTGGAGAAATCAGAAGTGGTCTACTTTACCAGCATCTGAGAGATAGCTCCGCTACAGATGAAACAAGGCGGAAGCCATACCCTTTTCCAGGTCAATGTGGAGGTTCACTTTCATCTGAATTTCATCATGGTGTTCTGGTACATGTCCAGGACGGACTGCGCACAGAACGATCGAGCACTTGTAGTAGGCAGGATCGGTGACTTGTTGTTGAACAAAACGCGGCGCAGCACGGTCGTTCCATTGTGTAGTGAGCGCGGGCTCGGCAGTGGTGGCGTGCGCGTCAACACATAAGTAGACGTTGTAGAATCGATGGTTATCGTTCTTAGGGTAGGTCTCAACGGTATCGGGGTCTCCGAGGTTGTGTATGATGGTCCCATCTTTGTTAATCAATATTACATTGGCCTTGGTTTTGAGTGTGGTCCTACTGATCTCGGCGGAGAGTATAGGATGAGAAGGTGCGAGGCACGTAGGCATGCGTCCATGTTCAAGGAACGCCTGCTGTAGACTCAGTAGATGTAAAGGTACCGAATCGAACTCTAGGTATATCGTTCGATAATTTCTGGTTACTGCATCTGTTATGAGTGTAGCACATAAAGGTGTCTTCATTTTCGATAAATCGAATAGCCAAGGACGTGGGATAAGTGTAAGTACTCTAAACTCAAAGAAAGTGAGGGCTAGGGCCGATCGCTTGTTCAGGGAGTTGTAGGAATTCTTGTGTCGTGAGATCTTTGAGGAAATGTTGCTCTACAAAGGGTGTTAGGACGAGACAGTTTGAGAATTCCATGTTATTACGAAGTCAGTATTAATAGGGATGGCACCACCGTTGTTTCGTATTTACGGATTGTTTTAGGATAAATTCTTGAAGGATTTATTAAAGTGTAAGGCTGTTTTAGTTTTGTTCTTGGATTGTTTTTCTCTGTTCGCTCTGACCGTAACTGACGGTTCTGGTTCTTCTTGCATCTTTGCGACTGTGTTCGTAGGAGAAGCTAGAGCATTGCTACCAATCTGTCAGGAAGACTGCATATTGGGGGGGGCGTGGCGCTAAGAGCCACACCAGTGCCTGCACCACGTGCATACTGTGCACGTGGATAACTTGTGATGGTTTCTGTCGGGATATATATCCCGTGTATATCACGTGCCTTAGCGCCGATGACTAAGCGAGCCGAAGAGGCCTCACCTCTTCGCTCCCCCACCTGTATCAATGTTGGTATCACATAGTGCACTGTAATGGCCTAGTAATCTGTCTCTCAAGTAGTGGTTCATTGGGTTTGGTTC
>QGMI01000481.1:0-28782 GCA_007821535.1 Lachnellula occidentalis
CACTTCTAATTCTAATAATATTATATACTTTTTACTTCTAATAATTAGAAACTATTAGGACTACTTCTTAAAGGTTATACTAAAAGCTTTTAGTAGAATGATATTAATCTTACTTTATAAACTCCTATTCTTATATTATAGTATAGTATCTTTATTATAGCTTATAGTTAAGCTTCATTTAAGCTTTAAGAGGTTTTTAGGCTTCAACTTATTATAGGCAATTACTACTAATTATATATAAAAGATTCTAAAAAAGAAGTTAAGATATCTTTAAGCTTTTAAAGTAAGTAAGGAAAGAAAGACCTACTTACTATTATTATTATATATAAGAGCTTCTAATACTACTAGCGCTTAAGGAATCGCTAGTACTTATTAAATATTTAAAGCTAGGAAAAGGTATATAAGAAGATTAAGTTAGATTTATAACTCTTACTTCTATAAGGCGGCTAGCTACTCTACTAGAGTATCTACTAGACTAGTAATACCTTTTATTACTTTATTATCCTTTAGCTAAGATTGCTAGGATGCTTGCTATACTACTATAGTACTATAATTACAAAGCCTTATAATAGTCGATTTAGTAGTAGAAGCTACCTTCTAGGTAGCTATTCTTAATATATCAAGCAAGTAAGTAATTATAGGACTTTTAAGAAATAATAGTAATAATAATAGATAAGAAAGAAGCATTTAATATAATATAAATACAGCTATAGCTAAAGTTATAGTTATATTATAAAGTTATCTAGAATAAAGTTTTAGGTATACTACTAGCTAACCGAGATGGCGCTAAGCCTATTGCGGATATAAAACACTTTATATATCCTAGCTTGAATCTAGTCAAAAATCTTTATTTTATAAGATTATTCAGAGAGGAGGATAGTATATAGTCAAAATAGAGCTCTATATAAGGTAGAGGAGGATACTATATTACTATATTCTATAGAGGAAGCATTTATCTACTATACTATCTTACTACTAATATATTTCTTTATATAGTCTCGCTTTAGGTTATTCATATCAGGCGATTAGGCGCTTTAGTATATTTAGAGTTCTAATAAGATCTACTTCTAATCTCTTCTAATACTAGGGTGTCAAGTCTCTATTTAATATACCCTACTCTAGCTGCCTAGACTAATCAGATGCCTCCCTTAGCAGGTATATAAGCGAGACCGTGTGAAAAAATATGTTGGTAGTGAGTTAATATGGTATTTTACAACATAACATCACCAAGGTAGAATACCTGCCCGAGGCAGTCGATCATCAAGCTTACCGATCAAGCTTGAAGTAGCCCTTCCATAGCTGTGCCAGCTTGCCCTGTGGATCGTATTTCCGCGCGATACTCACGAGTCTCGCGTAGTTCTCCTTTCCATAGCCCTTTTGCACCTCTTGTTTGATGTCCGCATAGTTCAGATACACAAATGGCGTGTATACCTTGTACTCCTTGGCCTTTGCTTCAATATCGGTTATCAATTTACGCGTGGCGTCGTAGACAATTTCATCATTCTGCGCCTTTGTCCAGGACGTTGGAAAGGAGATCATGATTAGGGGTCCGTTTGAAGGCTTTAGACCCATTGCGTTCCCGCCATTCTTCTGCATTGCCTGCAGAACATTCAGGGGAATAGGCTGAAAAAGTGCAGTGGGAGCGATGTCGTCTCCCCCCTCATTCTGAAGCAGGGCAACATTGCGACTTTCGAAGAGAATCATGATTTCGGTGAGGAATTCGCCTGGAAAAGAAGCAGAAATAACGACATTGCCCCACGTCCACCGGCGGCCGTATGGCGTGGCGCCATTTTTGATGAAAGTCGAGACTGTACCTGTGACAGTTGAGTTGGCAGTTGCTGAAGATATCTTTTGGAATGGCTCGAAGACTGCGGGTATACTCTCTGAAGATGAAGGTACCGTAGCATGCAAAAGGCCTATATCGGTCGTGTATCCGCCAGAGGAGGAGTGGTAGTTTATGCCAACGAAGCCAGATGCGCCTTTGTCCAAGGGTAGCCCATGAATAGTAAGGTTCTGAAAGAGGGAGATGGCCGACGCGTTTGAGGTGCCCGGAAAGCTGAGGGAACTTTCCCAGATTTCTCCTTGGTCGAAAGCGACAAGGTCGAAACGAGTTACGATGCCGAAGTTCAATCCACCCCCACCCCGCAAGGCCCAATACAGGTCGTTGTTCTCTTGTGGGGATGCGTAGACAATACGGCCAGATGCGAGCACGACTTCGTACCGACGTACGTTGTCGCAAGCCCACCCGTACTGTCCTGAAAAAAATGAGATGCCGCCACCGAGGGTCAGTCCGCTCACCCCGACGTCCATGTCGCGCCCTCCCACGACAGCAAGGCCGATGGGATCGAGGATGTCGGTAACATTGATCCAGCGGTTGCCTGGACTGACGGATACCGTCTGTCGATCATGGGAGACCTCGATATCGTTGAGATGCACGAGATCAATTGTCACGCCGTTTTCAATGCTGGAACCACCGGAGAAAGGAACATGGCCGCCTCCTTTCACTGTAAACGGCCAATTTCCTTGTGTCAAGACTCTTAGGATGGTCGAAACCTCTTTGGTGCTCTTGGGGGCCACAAAGCATCGTGGCCGAGTCTCGAGCTGTTGTATAGACCAGTAATTGGCTGATTGAAGGTAAGAGGTAGTGTTCGGATAGGCAACATCTCCTAGCAAGACAGCCTCTAGAGCTGTACACTAAAAAACACATTATTAACAGGTATGATGATGGGGGTTAAGTGGACATACAGCATCGTCTCGTGCAAGCAGAGGGTTCTTAGTGGCCAGCGTTATCCCGCTAAGACTACACAACAGTACGATCCTAAGGGTTCCGAAGATCACAACCATGTTGGCCGGGCTTTTTAAGTGATATGAAGGCTGTATGCTGTCTATCTGTAGAAAGAAGCTGTTCCTATAGCGCAGATGATACATTTGTTGCCTAGGCGGTCTGGTTCTATATAGAGTGCGATCATCCCGCTATGTTCTGTGACGCTTATGCACGGTCATCTTCCTTCGGTATGAAAAGAAGTCATCTTGACTATCTAGAACTGTGCCTCTTAGACACTCCAAGCCCCTTTGCTCACCGAGAAGTAGCGCCCGGGTCTGCTTATGTGGACCGTGTCTGAAGGAAGGCAATGAGTTCGCATTAGACGAAAATAAACAAGCGAAATCTTCCTAATATAGTCCTTCGTTTAAGCACGTAATCTTTCAGCTCTCCTAGATTCTCCCATCTTACTGTCTTGTAAATCCTACATGTTCTTGATGACCAATGACACCAGGATATACTATAGACTCCACGGCGAGCGGTGTATAGGTATACTAGAGTTGAGAAGTTAGTTCTTGCCGAACCATGGATACGTGACTTAGTCCCTTACCAAGACCCTCACCGACACACCCGCACCTCGCAGGCAAGTCCAACTCTCTACGAGTGAGTCCCCACCCCTCAAGACACCATAATCTAGAGCGGAACGAATCACTTTTAGAACAGTCGTCTAGCAAAAAATAGACTAGTTATCACATTTGTTCAACTCAAGTATGGTGCAAAAGTTGTTGGATAGGAGAAAGCCTCACGCACGAAAATAGAGCACGGGAAAATTTGCTAATTTTAAGAAGGAAGACGGGTTCGCCACAGAAGAATTTGGATATGAATTACGAAGCTAACAAGGCACATAAGCCAAAAAGCACGATCCTGGGGCACTCTATGCGAAAGACAAAGGTAAGAGTCGCAAAGCAAGACTGTATTTTTCTGTTTACGCTGACCGTCGACCATATCGCCAGTGTTCACCAAGGGATCTCCTCACGCGTGTCGACATCGAGGAACTTCCCCGAAAGACTCTCCCGTGTTGCTGAGCTAATTAGATCTATGATCTTATTGGCACTCGCCTCGCTCGAAGTGACGGGCAAGTCGATGCCAGCACCAGTGGCTGCCGCGACTCCCATGTCTGTCAAAACGAATCTGTGTGGTGAGCAGTGCATATCAGCGCTGTTCTTTAATCCCGGATAAACTTTTCCACTGTTTCGGAACGACTTACCCTGGATGAATCGCAAAAGCGGTGAGTGACGCATTCGCAACATGGAGAGTCCTGCAAACCAGATTAGTCGTAGCCTGTTGATGGGCTAATCTTGATTAGAGCCTACTGTGAAAACCAATTCTGAGCGGCTTTTGACATGCAATAAGCAGCCGCGTACGGGTACCAAGGCAGTGGAGCGCCAGTGGAACCGCCTCGGCTCGTGACTGAAATCCACTTCGGGGCGCTTGACTTTGTGAGTAGTTTATTTACTGCCTGGAATAGCACAACGCCGGACAAGACGTTGATGTTGAAACTATCGACGAAGGCTTTGGGGTCAGCGGTTTCTAGGGGACCGGCGCCAATGGAGACACCGGAGTTGGCGATGACGATATCGATATGATCGATTCCGTTAGCTTCAATGCTCTCGACGGCCTTCTTCGGATCCGTAAGGCTCGTGTTCTCGATACCGACAAGCAGTATATGTGAGCCGCTTCCTACGGGCAAACTCTTGAGTTCTTCCGCCTGTGGAGCCTTGGGGTCACGAAGAGTCCCAATAACAATGTGATCCGGATGCAAGAGATAAGCGGCTGCTAGTGCCTTTCCAATGCCTACAATTCAACGGTGTTAGGACGCTGAGAATAGCGGAAAAGGGTCATTCCCGAAGATGATGTGGAGACATACCTCTGCCGACGCCAGTGATGAGAACTACTGTTGGAGGAGCCATGATGTAAGTTTGTTTGCTTACTCTTTGTGTCGAGATGGTGGCTGCATTTTATATAAGATGGTTCCGTGTGGAAATTGGTCAGCAAGCCAGGTTACTCGTCTGTGGGGTAACAAGGCAAGTTGGATTTGAAATCGAACTCTCCTTGGCAGTCCCGGAGAATAAAGACGCCGTTGCCTTTCTAAGAAGGTGACACAAACAAGGGAATATACTAGCTTCATGCCACTAATGCGCCTAAGCGATGAAATCCATAATCTTCAGCATGTAGGTAAGCAAGTTACATGACATTGATTACCTGCATTGTAGATCAATGAGCTAGTTTGCTGAGCCTGACCGTTACAACTCTACCGAGACAGTTCGGCCCAGTGCCAATACGGACGGACTGTTATCGAACTTATTAAACGCTTCCGGTGGTCAAGATGTTTAGTGTCTCCCTAAATCGTGCCATCTTGTACTGCTGAGCTTGCACTTAACCTGTAGTGTCTTTGCTCTCCAACGTCTTACTTGCAACGTTGGCTATTATCCGCCTCCACTCCGTCAAAGATGACCCTGACCCTCGCAGCATCGGGCTTTGCGACTTTCTCAGTAACAGTCCTGATACTGACCGTGCTGTATTTCCTTAGTCTTGTTGTGCATCGGCTGTACTTGAGTCCGCTTGCACAATTCCCTGGGCCAAAACTGGCAGCCGCCACCAACTGGTATCAAAAGTACTTCGACCTAATAGCCAAGCGCCATGGGGGCCAGTTTCCATTGGAGATCAAGCGCATGCATGAGAAGTACGGGCCGATCGTGCGAATCGCACCCGATGAGCTTCACATCGACGACCCGGAATACTGGCAGGAAGTGTATTGCAACAATAGCGCAGCAAGGCCTATAGACAAGCAAGAGAAACTGACGCATCGATTTGGTCTTCCTGGTGCGATCTTCAGCACTGCCGGAGCGGAACTGCATCGCTCACGAAGACAAGCAATGGCTGGCTTCTTCTCCCGCCAGCGCTTACGCGAAACTCAGGGCAGAGTCAACCAACTCGTCGACCGGGTCTCCCAACGTGTATCGAACGAATATGCTGGTTGCAATCGCGTTCTCGATATAGGCGATATGTTCTCGTCCCTGGCGGTTGACATAGTCACGGAATTGTGCTTCCGTCGCTGTACCAATTGTACAGAGGCACCAAACTTTGAAGCGCCACTTGTTAATACCATTATAAACAACATCTGGTTGAGCCACTGGAATGCGCACTTCAGGTTTCTGATAGCGTGGATTGAACGGCTTCCAGGAATCTTTATCGTTACTTTGGTACCTCTTATCAAACCGATTTTGGATCTTCGGGTCAGCATCGGCCAGCAGGTCGGTGAAATACTTTCGGAAATGAACAAAGCTTCCATCGGTACGAAAGACTTTCGCGGCTCAGATCACGACACTATTTTCGACGAAATGCTCGCATCCAAGCTTCCAGCCAATGAGCTCTCGTTCGACCGCCTGACGCAAGAGGCGATGGCCCTGACCACTGCGGGCGTGGAGACGGTGAAAGCGACCATTACCTTCGCTATTTTCCACTCTCTGGAGAACCCCTCTATTGGAGCCCGTCTCAAAGCAGAACTGACGGAGGCAATGCCCGATCCTACCATCATTCCACCTTGGGTCGAGCTTGAAAGGCTTCCCTACCTGACCGCTGTTATCAACGAAAGTGAGTCGTCAAATAATTGGCTCAGCGCGTAGAAGCTGAAAGAATACAGGTTTGCGTTTGAGCTATGGTACGACGCAACGTAGCCCAAGAATCAACAGACTGCACGCCATGCAATACGGACAATGGGTTATCCCACCCGGGACGGCAGTTGGCATGGATTCGTACCATATGCACACAAATCCAGATGTATTCCCAGACCCATTCATTTTCCGTCCAGAGCGATGGCTGGATAATCCAAAAGGTCCAAATGGACGCCAACCGTTGACAAACTACCTCACCAGCTTTGGCGCTGGCTCCAGGATATGCGTTGCGATGCACCTGGCTTACTTGGAGCTCTTTGTGGCGCTTGCTGTCATGTTCCGTCGTCATGAGCTACATCTTTTTGAGACCGATCGGTCTGACGTGGAATTCGCTCTTGACATGGTAGCGCCGATGCCACATCGTGAAAGCAGAGGTGTGAGGGTGACGGTGAGCAAGTGAACCCTATGGAGAGTTCCAGTCCACTGTAGGATCCATACGTTAGCTTCAACTTAAGCTAGTGCATAACATGTCCCCCGCGGCCCTACGCAAGCTCCGGGGCGTTGTCCATGTAGTGCCCAGCTGACGTGGTCTTACACGTCTTAAAAAAAAACTATATTATCTAAGTGTTCTAAGGGATTAAAGAAGTAAGAGAAGGCCGCGGTGGAAGGTCCCAGCGCAATCTAGAGGATGGGAAGAGGAAAGTAACGCTGCGCTCTATAGAGAGAGGAAGCTTAAGTAGGAGAGGATTACGCTAGTGTGCTTTAAAGGAGATAACTAAGAACACGTGAAAAAATGCTCCTACTACTACTATTTTTTAGAACCAATTAGATTTGTCCTCCTACTCCACTGCTGTTTTTCTTAGAACCAATCATTTTTGCCTAGCGGCAAAAAAGGACGCTATTTGGCATTTTTTGCCCGTACACCCTGTCAAAACCACCAAATCTGCCTTACATCCGGGGGTGAGAAAGTATACACTAGCGCTGGCAATGAAAAGATACATTGGCTTGAATCGCCTCGTTCCGCTCCTAGTGCATTGCTGGGACATCGGGCTTGCAAATAGGGGCTTCATTGTCATGTGACTTAGCCTCGCTTACGTAAGGCGAAGAGGTCATCACCTCTTCGCGACAACAAAACAAACCACCAGAACCCCCAATACAGATTTACAATTGTAGTAAAGTGATCACCTTGTGACACCTTGTGATATCAATATGCATAGTCAAGTGAAATATCTTGCTCTACGTAAAAGTAAGGTTTAGGAACACCCTGAGTCACTTCTCTTAGTTGTCTCATGAATCAGACTCTCTATTATTGGGCTTTACGAAGATATAGGCATAAAATTAAAGAAAATACTTTCAAGTTTTGAAGAAACTATTATGTCTCAATGCGCAAAGGAGAGTCTAATTTGCGCGCCTTGCCTGTCCTCAACTATAGAACGCAAGTATCGCCACCCCGTATTATTACAAACCGCGGTATGAGTACCGGACTATAATAATCATGCTACAGACTATCCCCCACGCTTATAGTACATACAATCTACTCGGACTACATGGGTGGCAGATCGTCGCTAAGCTCCCGCGTACCTGATCAATAGGATTGGAAATTGCTTACATGCATATCTGCTGCAAGTAATGGGCGCTGCAGGTAAGATGATCCTGATGCCCTGCCAACCCGTTTAATCAACCGAGCATTGATTCAACCCGACGCAAAATGCATCTCCCGTGATTGCATGTGAAATCTCTACGAAGCCTATCATCGTCTTTGTGATTGCAATCACTCAAATTCGAACACTGCGCGCGACGGAGCACGTCACGCGTTTGCATTGGCATTGGCCTGGAACTCCTGGGTGACCACTGTCAACCAGGCCCTGAAGACGCAGAGCAAATTTAAGGCACATTAGATTACAAATACTCTTAGTTTCTTCCTCGCCTTTATGGCGACGCAAACAGTAGCTTATCGGGAGCCAGTCGCAAACGCCGAGACTATGTAGCGGATTGTTGTTTCCTTATAGACTATGGGCTCGGTTGACACGGTGACAATAACGTTTTCGGGCACAAGAAGATCTGCACAAGAGCTTCTGATTGCTTCTTCTTAGACATGGTGGTTCCACAAGAGACTTGAATCAAAATAGCCAGCTTCCGCCAAGCTCTATATTATCTCGCCTACAAACAGAGAAAGAGACGAAACCAATAGACCATTCGACCTTCATCTGCGTTTTTGAATGCCATTCGTACCCTTTACAGAAGGCATCATACGATTAAGAAAGTCCGCCTGCTTCTCAAAAACCTCCAAGGATCCGTCGCCAGTCAAGATATCCATATGTGCCCTGTTTCGTATTGTCACAAACTCCTTGGGTCCTGTGATCGCGTCATAGATCAACTTCCTTTGCATCTCCGATGGCGATATCTCATCATTTTCGCCCGTCATGAGTAAGGCTGGCGTAGGATCGACGAAACACATGAGCGCCATGGGACGGAACGCGGCAATGTTATAGTAGGTCTGCAGTGTCGTTCGAGGTATGAAGCTTGGCTCGATGGAGGCGTGACGCTTGATGATACCTAGGACATCCTCCTTCTGGTAGCCGGTGCCCAAGCCGGCAGGTTGCTCACCAGTCTCGGTGAGCAGTGGTAGGTACATGCCCTGATTCCCAGCTAGCTGCGACTCTCGATCTTTCATCGCCTTTGCCAGAACCTGTTTCCACTTCGAGAATTCCCAGGTGGTGGTGGCCGCACAGGCGATGACGGCTTTGGCTCGTTTGTCGAGGGCGGCTGCACATAAAGCAATAGCACCACTGAACGAGTAGCCCCAGAATGCGATTCTGTCAGGGTCGACCAAGTCTCGCCTGTGCACCTTGAGATAAGTGAGGGCATCATGATAGTCTTCCATATTCTTCATAGGCTGGGTGTCGTTGCGTGGTGTGCCGTCGCTCATTCCAATGCACCTTGGATCATAGCCCAAGACAGTAAAACCAGCCGCATTCAGATATTGACCAGCTTCGAAAATGATCATGTCCTTGGTGAGGTTGAATCCTGGTGTCATGATAATGGCGGGGCCCCGTGGAGGGCCTGCGAAGAGCCAGCCACGAAGCGTGAGCCCGTCCAGCGTTTTGAATTCAACATCTTCTTTCTGAATGGACCCCATTGTGATGAGATTAGCTCGTGTAGGCGACGTGTTGACAAATGTACTGCACTTCGAAGACGGGGAGCACAGATGTAGCCGAACTAAAAGAAAAAGAAGGCCTCGAGCTGGCAGCAGAATGGCGTCGAATGGTGACAAACAAATTATGGATTGCTGCTACGGGTGAGTTAAGTTGTAAGCATTATCATTGCTTGCCATTGCCAAGTCTACTTACATGCACATGCATATAAGCCAATATGATAGTGATTCTGTCGCAAATGAAGCGAACACAGATAAGCAATAGGCTCCACAATTATGGCAGTAATATGTGAGTTGACAAGTAAGCCAGTCAGCGTGAAGTTGATGTAGAGGACTGGGATATTTCACTGAGAAATAAACGTCTACTCGAGAAGTGAATAAAGAATAGTTCTATTTCACCGATCCCCGCACGTTGCAAAGTCAACCCGATTTCTTCATTTGAAACGCCTTGTACACGGCACGATGACATCTGGATCTAGCCTTTCCTCAGAAAGTTACGCTGATGTTGCTACATCGGGTATCAGCGAGAAATGCTCTAGCGACGACAGCGTAATATCCGGGCCGCATCATGGGACGCAGATACCCATTGCGATTGTTGGAATGGGATGCCGTCTTCCAGGTCATAGTAACTCGCCGACTGCCTTATGGGATCTGCTTGAACGAGGGGGCGTGGCTAAGAACGAACCACCAACTTCAAGGTTCTCCTTGGCTGGTCACTACGACAAAGACAATCCCGGACGCCCTAGGACGATGAAGTCACCCGGTGGCATGTTCATGGAAGACGTGGATCCGGCTTTGTTTGACGGCCAGTTCTTCAACATCAGCCGTACAGAGTGCATTGCTATGGACCCGCAGCAACGACAGATGCTCGAGGTGGCTTATGAGTGCCTCGAAAATAGTGGTACACCTATGGAGACTCTTAGTGGTACCAACACAGGTGTGATTGTTGGATCCAATTTCACAGGTATGGACTGCAGTTCTGTTCAAAAGCCAAATTTGCTAAGGTCTTCTCCCAGATTACGGTGCCATTCAGCACCGAGATCCAGAGAATAGAGCCGAGTCGGTCATGATCGGGCTGGCTCCCGCTCTTCTCAGTAATCGTATCAGTCACTTTCTCAATATACATGGCCCAAGCATGACCGTGGACACAGCGTGTTCAGCGGGACTTGTGTCATTAGACGTAGCATGTCGCTATCTTGACAGCTTCCAGACGGACGCAGTGTTGGTCGGAGCAGCGAACTTGTGGCTCAGCCCGGAGCACAATGAGGAGATTGGCATGATGCATGTGACACAGTCGGGCTCAGCACAATCGAAAAGCTTCGACGCATCAGCAGATGGCTATGTCAAAGCAGAAGGAGTAAATTGTTTCTTCTTGAAGAGACTTGACGATGCGGTGCGAAACGGGGACCCGATTCGAGCAATCATCCGCGGCACAGCGGTGAATGCATCGGGGCGAACCAACGGTATTGCGAACCCCAGCTCAGACGCACAGGCTGCTGTTACAAGACAGGCCCTAAAGAATGCGAACATCAAGGATGAAGATTTTTCGAAGACGCGGTACCTTGAAGCTCATGGCACAGGCACTCTCGCGGGCGACCCGATCGAGGCCAGGGGCGCAGCATCTGTTTTCAGCAAGGGCCGCGAAGACGACCAAGACCTTATCATCGGGTCAATTAAGAGTAATATTGGACACTCTGAGCCATCAGCAGGGCTTTCGGGTCTCTTGAAAGCCACCATGGCGGTGGAAAAGGGCCTCATTCCGGGGACCCCGACATTCTTCAACCCCAACCCGAACATTGACTGGAAGAGCCTGCGTCTAAAGGCCAGCCGAATGTCGATGCCCTGGCCAAAGGTGGATGCAGATAACATTCGACGAGCAGGCGTAAATTCCTTCGGGTATGGAGGTATGTGTTATGCTCCTTCAATCGTGGTATACCGCTGACAGATCAGGCGCCAACGCGCATGCCGTGGTTGAGAATGATGCTCAAGAGTTGTCCCGGCACGTCTCCTCATACAAGCAGCTGACGACCGATTTTTTTGATGATGATGACGACGACTTTGACGAGGAGCAGGACTACGAAGCACAAGCCGCTCCAACATTGCTATTCTTTTCGGCTAACGATCAATCGTCGCTGGACGAATACGTCCTGAGATTCAGCTCACACCTGCAGAATCCCTTGGTTTCACTTGAGCTCGGTGACTTGGCCTACACCCTCTCCGAGCGGCGAAGCAGACATTATCAGGGCGCGGTGAGTATCACCCGTTCCAACCCGCAGTACATCAACCAGGAGACCTTAATCCGCGGAAAACGGATGTCGACAGCGCCTCGTGTTGCCTTTATCTTCACTGGTCAAGGTGCCCAGTGGCCCACGATGGGTGCCGATTTGATCAGGGATTTCCCCTTAGCCAGGAGCACAGTTGAGTACCTTGACAGCGTTCTTCAGAGCTTGCCAAGTCCGCCGCAGTGGTCGCTCTTGGAGGAGTTGACGGCCACACGGAGTGTCGAGACGCTGCGGCAGCCTGAGTTCTCCCAGCCTTTGGTCACGGCTTTGCAGATTGCCCTCCTCCGAGTTCTGGAAGAATGGGGAATCTTCCCCGAGGCAGTCGTTGGCCATTCGTCGGGAGAAATCGCTGCGGCCTACGCTGCCAATCTCTTGAGCTCCTCATCCGCTATCAAGGTCGCCTACTACCGCGGTCAATCGTCCAAGAAAATACAATCCGGTGATCCCGTAGGCATGCTTGCTACTGGTATCGACGAAGCGACGCTTGCGGGATATCTGCTCGAGCAGAAGGGAAACAAGATTGAGGTGGCCTGCTACAACAGCCCCGCCAGTCTGACTCTGTCCGGACTTGTGTCGGAGCTCGAGGAGCTGCGTGACCGGATCCAGGCTGACGGACATTTTGCCCGGCTACTCCTTGTAGACCTTGCATACCATTCCAACTACATGGCAGAGATTGGTGAGGTATATGAGGGTATGCTGCACGAAGACGGTCTGTTCCAGCAGTCGGCTACTCATCGACCTAATAAGACGAGTAAGGCCGTGGCCATGTTCAGCTCGGTGACAAGCGCGGTAGTCAACACAACTCTCGATGCCGCATATTGGAAGCAGAACATGGTTTCGCCCGTGCGATTCGCGGCTGCCACGGCAGAGCTTCTCAAGCAGAGCAACGCCGATTTCCTCATTGAACTGGGTCCTAGCAACGCACTGGCGGGCCCGATCGCGCAGATCAAGAACGCCTTGGGCAAGAACGCCCAGTATACGTCGGCTCTCCAGCGAAACAGTGACTCGACCATGCCCATTTACGAAGCTGCAGCCCGACTGTTTCTGGCGGGTGACCTACGGGTCAGTCTGGCCAAGGTCAATCGGCTAAACTCGCAGACGTCAAAGGTCATTGTTGATCTGCCGAATTATGTCTGGAATCACTCCACACGTTATTGGCATGAGACTCGCGCGAGCAAGGAATGGCGATTCAAGAAATTCATCCACCACGACTTGATCGGTTCCAAGGTTAGCTCCCTGGGATGGAATGCCCCTATCTTCAGAGGTAATATCAAGCTCGCGCACTTGCCGTGGCTGAGAGACCATAGATTGGGCACCGATGTCGTGTTTCCGGTACGTTGAACTCCGTCTCTCCTGCCACTACTCAAGCTAGTTTGCTTGTTCGCTGACTTTGTGCACCGTTTTAGGCCACTGCTTATCTCGCCATGGCGGTGGAAGCCATGTATCAGACGGCAATGGTCACCAAATGGAAGCAGAAAGCTCCAGCTCGCTACCGCTTCAGGCTTCGTGATGTGAAGTTCCTTCGCGCCCTGGTCCTCACTGAGGAGAGAGAGACCACAGTCTCCTTGGCGCTCACTCCAATTAGAGGAGGCTCGACTGCATCGTGGTATGAGTATCAGATGTGTTCGGAGCAAGAAGGAGTCGATGTGGACTTCATTCACAGTACTGGTATGGTATGCGTGGAGACCGACTACAAAGATACTCCCAAATCTGTCGAGCCACTAGAGCTCGCCACAAGCGCACGGCTGTGGTACAAGACCATGGCAGAAATGGGCTACAACTTCGGACCATCCTTTCAGAAACATCTATCGGTGGAGTCGACGATGGGCCAGCGACAAAATCGATCAACTATCAGCTGGAGCCTCCCCCGTCTCAGCCGGAGGGTCAGTCTTGGTACCCCCTTCATCCAGCTGTGTTAGATGGGTGCTTTCAAGCTACAACTCCTTCTCTCTGGAAAGGCCACCTGCCTCAAGCTGGCGATCCAGCCCTCGTGCCTAAGGCTATTGACAGCGTGCTCATTGAATCTGGAAGTGCGCGCAAATCGCGCGTTGCAACCGAAGGCATTGCCTACGCGTCTGCAAACTACCTGGGCGCCGGAGACGCTGAGAGTGCGCGCAACTACAGCACCAACGTGGATCTGCACGACCCTCTGGATGGTGCACTGTTGTTCCAGCTGAAGGGCCTCGCATGGGCCGAGATGGAGACGAGTGACGCGGAGAAAGTCCCTCACCAGTTCATGCACGTAAACTGGAACGCTGACATTGACATGCTCATGGAAGGGGAGACGACTTTGAGCACGACATGGCTGCGCTCCAAGACGGTGCAGCAGGTCATCGATTTGGTGGCGCACAAGAGCCCGGAACTGAGCGTCTTGGAGGTCAACCTTAGTCTGCTAGATGGCTCGAATCTCTGGTTGGAGCAAGGCAAGAACGAGACCGATAACCCCATTCGAGCTGGCTGCTCGCAGTACCACTTTGCCGTTCGGGATCCCAAGACCTTGATCCAGGCCCAGGAAAGATTCAACTCGCGTGCCTTGAGCCCGCAGTTCCATCTGGTCATGGATGTCACCAAGCCTGTAACGATTACTAAGGCAGACAGTATTGATCTGGCAATCATCAACCCCGGACAGGACGACTTGGTCGAAGTGGATGCATTCCTTCAGAGTCTGGCTCTGGCTGTCCGTGACGGAGGATTCATCGTATCGAACGGGTTTGCCCACATCGACTCGCTTGGAAAGACCATCCATCTAAGCAATGGTGTCAGCATCTGCCGCGTAGAAAAGCAGACGAAAACTGCCTTGTCAATCGACGGGGAAGCAGAGGTTCCTCCAAGGAACGTGACTCAGGTCAGCATTTTGAACGCGGCTGCTCAAGACTCCATCTCGGAGGAAATGTCGAAGGTGTGTGACGGTCTCGCGACCCAGAAATGGCTCCTTGAGCACTCGGTCAGCCCGCTGGAAGATATTTCCTCCAACACTGGTATTGTGATTGTTCTAGACGAGCTCTTCTCCTCCGTCATGGACAGCCTCGACGCGAAGCAGTGGGAGCTGCTTCAGCATCTTTCCAAAGTGCAACGCCCCTTACTCTGGGTGACGAGCAGAAGTACTGATCCCACGCGAGCTGCCGCCGTTGGATTTCTGGCTACGATCCGCGCCGAGGAACAGGTGCCATTTTTCACGCTCGATGTCGAAGCCAGCACTGGCCGTACAATCACCGATGCCATCTCGGCCTGTCTTGGGCGGGTATGGGACATGACATCCGCAAAGACGTTTGACCCGCGTGCAAGCACTGACTTTGACTTTGTGGAGCGCGGAGGTACCGTCCTCGTCAGCCGCGTTTATAGAGACAGTGGCCTCACGTTCGGTCAGAGCCCCCATGCCAGCGATAGGAAGACCGATATGGTGGATCTCCACAAGAGTGATACCATGATCAAAGCGCGTTGCGAGAGACTAGGCAACCTCGACTCGGTGCACTTCGGTGAGGTAAATGCGGAGCCGTCTCCTTTGCCCGATGGTATGGTCGAAGTTGAAATCCACGCGGCTGGTATCAGCTACAAGGATGTAGTCGTCACTCGTAAGCAACACTTGAATCTCCCAGTATACTGTCAATACTAACGCTGTCATAGTGGGCACTGCTCCTGGCGACGAAACCGCCTTGGGCCAAGAAGCCGCCGGTGTAGTCACCAAGGTGGCCCAGGGCGTATCGGGGCTCTCGGTTGGAGATCGTGTTGTGGTTTTTGACAAAGGTTGCTTTGCGAATCGCATTCACACCAGACCCGGTCGTCTCCACCGCATTCCCGATTCCATGACCTTCGAGGAGGCAGCGACGTTTCCGACCGCCTACATCACTGCTATCCACGCCCTCTTGGACCATGCCAGCTTGTCCGTTGGCAAGAGCGTGCTCATCCACTCGGCCGCTGGTGGCGTAGGTATTGCCGCCATTCAGATCGCTCAGTCCGTGGGCGCAGAAGTTTACGCCACTGTTGGCACGCCCGAAAAGAAGGAATTCCTCAAGTCCGCCTTCGGTCTGGCCGATGATCGCATCTTCCACTCGCGCAGTCCCGAGTTTGGCGACCAAATCCTGTCCGCTACCAATGGCAGAGGGATGGACGTCATCCTTAACTCCCTGACTGGGGACGTGCTGGATGAGTCGTTCCGAGTCCTCGCGGACCGAGGCATCATGGTGGAGCTTGGCAAAAGAGACGTTTTGGATCGGAACAGCTTGCCATGGGCTCCTTTCGACCGCAACAGCTCTTTCAGAGCCGTTGATCTCTCTCCCGAGAGGGCGACTGATTCTCTCGTGGCCAGGTTGATGTCGAAGCTGTTTGAGCTCATCGAGGAAGGCTCTATCAAGCCCATCGCACCAGTCCATAAATTTGCGTGGACTGATATACCCGCTGCCTTCCACTACCTAAGGCCAGGAACCCACATCGGAAAGGTTGTGCTCACACAAGATAGTAGGGTCGAAGTTCCGGTAAGTCTTTCTTCTCGAGTAGCAATCCTCCCCGGGAACGTGTTAAACACAGTTTGTTAACTTGAGCCAATGACAGATTCGTCGAGCGCCAAAGAGTCTCAACCTCCGTGCCGATGGTTGCTATCTCATCGTCAGCAGTCTCCGCGGTCTCTGCGGAGGTCTTGCGATATATCTAGCTCAGCAAGGCGCAAAACATCTCGCGGTCATGTCACGTAGCGGCTATGCGGACGAGAAATCAAGATTTGTGATCAAACAGATCACTGCGCTCGGCTGCCATATCGATCTCCTGATAGCCGATGTGACGAATGCAGACGCCGTCGCTAAGGCTATGAAGCAGACAACCGTCCCTATTGTCGGTATCATCCAGGGTGCCATGGTTCTTCGGGTAAGTCCAAGTGCATGATTAAGTCAATATCAGTCGCGTTGCGGAGACATTTTCTACCCTACACAGTACACATTAGCTGACCAACGTGCTATAGGATCGTCCCTTTGAGTCCATGACACTTACCGAGTATCACGAAGCTCTGCAATGCAAAATCCGTGGAACTTGGAATCTGCACAATGCATCCGAGTCCCTCCAACTGAAGCTCGACTCTTTCACAATGCTTTCGTCTCTCTCCGGTATCATCGGACACGTCGCCCAAGCGAACTACGCTGCCGGAAACGTCTTTTTAGACGCTTTTGCCGCCTGGCGTCGGACCCGCGGATTGCCTGCCTGCTCTATCGACTTGGGTATCAGTGAAGACTCTGGTGTGATCGCCGAGAGCGCCAAGCTTCAGAGTTCGACCGAAAAGGGAATGTTCCGCAGCCTCAATGAAGGTCAATTGCGCAGGATTCTCTACTTCGCAATGCTCCAACAGAAGATTACGCCCTCGGCAAGCGATATAGGTACTGCCAGCGAGCTGGCATTTAGTCCGATGATAACGGGCTTGACCTTCCCGCAGCCCGACGACTCGGTCCTCAAGTCTGATGCGCGTTTCTCGCCTCTCTTCAGCAACAACGAGGGGCCCAAGGATCTGAAATCTAGCAGCGAGAATGCGAACGCTGACATCCAAGCGCTCTTCCTCTTGCTGCGCACTAAGTCGGCGGATCCCGCCTCAAGACTGAAAGCTATTATCGATGTGATCAACGGATGCTTCATGCATATTTTGCGGCTTAATGAGCCAATGGATCCGGAAAGACCGACCAGCGTCTACGGGACAGACTCCTTGGCCGCTGTCGAGATCCGTAACTGGGTGAGGACGGAGTTGGGCTGCCTTGTGACGACTTTAGACATTATGACTGCTACGTCTTTGACGTCCTTCTGCGAGAAGATTCTTACGAAGCTCTTGTCTATTGAGACGGCCAGCTGAGGGAAGTTTTTAGAGTAATTGACTACTAGAATAAAAATGTGTTACCATAGACATAAAAACAATCTTTTATAAGTGTTGGAAGGTATGTCACGTGGACACGTGACCTTAGCGTATGATGACTAAGCGGGAGGCCTAACCTCCACGCTTCCCCACCTACACTACAAAGCATTAGACATAACAAACAATATAAGACAGATTCGAGCGACTCGAGCCTACGCTTACTAGCTAGTGTGATCACACACATTGTGCGATACCTGTGATACCAACAATAAGGAAAGTAAATATCGTAATTGTATGTATCGCAGGGGTGATCACTTAACACTAGCTAGTAAGACTTGATCTGGGGTTGTAGTAGTAATTGCCCAAGGGTTCTAAGTTGTCGTGACGATGCGAAGAGGTTCTGGTGTTTAGGCCTCTTCGCTTAGTCATCAGCGCTAGGCACGTGATATACATTCCGACAGTAATTGTGTTTTGTTCTCAGTTTCACGTCAGGAGAGCAGGGTTTATGTGAAGTAACGTGACTTCTATATTTGCGGGGCATAGCTTCCCAGGGTCTTCAGGCAAGTTAGAGCAGGGCTTCTAGCGCTAGCATAGCGCTAAAGAGAGCTATTATATGCCTAAGGACCTAAAGGATAGCTGTCGCGCTCCTCTAAAGGAGGAGGCATTAAGTGCTAGTATCTAGATATAAATTAAGGGATAGCAGGAGGGGTAAAAAATAGGTGTTTTCATAAGCAGTTGCAAAATGGATGTAGAAAAGCTATTAAATATAATAATGTTTTATCTCATTTCCTAGCGTTTTAGCTAGGAATAAGATTAGCATCTATGCTATAGTTCTACCCTAATAAAATATAATACTTTATTCTCAGTTTTACATTAGGAGAGTAGGGTTTATGTAAAGTAACGTGACTTTTATATTTGTAGGACATAGCTTCCTAAGGTCTTCGGGCAAGTTAGAGCAGGGCTTCTAGCGCTAGTATAGCGCTAAAGAGAGCTATTATATGCCTGAGGACCTAAAGGATAGCTAGAGAAGGGTGCTCTAGAAGAGTAGTTTAAGAGGAGAGTACTAGTAAGGGAGAGGTAATATTTTTATTAATGTTTTTATAGTATTTTTATAGGGTTGTTTGTTAAGGAAGGTACTACAATTAGCTAGTAAGAAAGCGTCTACTAAGCTTGAATCGCTATACATCTAGCGTCTTAAAGTAGACTTTAAATGCCTATAACGTCTAGCGCCCTAGAGCTTAGATTTAAGCCTTAGTTAGACTAATATTTAATGCATATTAAGCGGCACTACGGCAGAAGCTATAGCCTCTAAAGAAGAGGTAATTAGGAATACCTAAAGCAGCTAGGCGGTCCTATAATAGCTTTACTATTATCATATATGTAAAGGCCTTGTTTTCAAGGCGGAAGAGAGGTACTAAGAGTGGCTAGGGGTCCTTTTTAAAGAGGTCGTAAAGTGCTTAAATAAGGCATAGCTTATCACTTGATGCTACTAGTATAATCTTAACCCTTTACGCCTATATATCTATCTTAGAGCGTTTTAATCATAGAATAGCATAGTTTCCTAAGAAGGTGATATCTTTGTAGTAGAGCCTTATATAGTACTCTATGTGCTTATCTTAGTAGTCTTTATAAGTAAACTTCTTAAAGCGAAGAAACCTTACAAATGCGACCTTAAAGGTTATATTAAGGTTTAGATTATCAATTATCTTTAGTACTAGCATAGAGGAGATAATCTTTTTAAGGATATCAAGCATTAATAGTATAGCTTGAGGCCTTAGAGTAGTAGGTTCTATATAGCAAATCCTAGCTAAAATACGCTTAAGGAACTTGCTATTAAAGGCTAAAGAATCAAGGTATTAGTCTATATGTATAGATTAAATCATAGAGATGTATTAGGTAATTATCTTAGACTAGAGCTTTAGATCTTAGGATACTCCTATAGCTTAAAAGTATACCTATTCTACAAGTACTACCTTATTTGCTAGGTACTAGATATAGCCCTAGAAGACGTAGAAGCGCTTATAGCTTTACTATACTATAGCATAGCTAGATCAAGTTCGTAGTACTAGGCTATTATAGAGATATTAAGCGCATTAGGAGGTTATTAATAACCCTACGCTAATAGTAGCAAGCTAGGCCCCTAAAGGAGCGGCAAAGGTAAGAGGTTTTATAGCTAGGGATATAGATTAGCTAAGGTCTTAAAATCGAAGTAGGAGAAAGTATCTATAAGAGAGTTATCTACTCCTAGGAGCTATTAAGGCTTAATAAGAATATTAAGTTAAGCTACTAAAAGTAGGATTTTGCGTAGAAGGACGTTTACTATACTTAAGAGAGTATACTTAGAGAGACTAGTAAATACTATAGTACTATCTATGAAGGTAATAACTTTAGCGCCTGCCTATAAGTGTGCCTAGCGATTAAAGGAGCATACAATTATATTAAGCTTATAGAAATTAATATCTAAAACTATAGTAGAATAGTAAATTTTTTGTATATATGCTTATAAAGCTAGGATCTTTATAGTATAATCGCGCTAGCCTATAGATGAAGCTAGAATGAAGTAGAAACCTCCTAGGCTAGAGCTATAGGCGTTAGTATAGAGGCAAAAGGTAGCATAATATGAGGAATCAAAGAAGAGTATACTATTAAAGTATAGAAGAAGAGAGTACTACTATTTAATATTATAGCATATAGCCTTAAAGATTCTACATAGTAAGGAGGTAAGAAATGATAGTAGAAAGCGCATAATGAAGCTTTAGATTTCCCTTATAAATACCTATCTTAGATGTATAATATAGGTATAGAAGTTAAAGTAGCTAGTAAGAGTCTATATAGTATACTTAGTATATAAACCTACTACTAAAAATGTAGCTATAAGATCGCAAGTATGATAGAGTTTTTTATTAGATAAACGTACTTCTATTAGTATCATATCTATCTTAATACTAAAGATCTAAGTAGTAGTACCTTCCTTATCTTTCTTATAATTAATTAGGATGCCTAAAGTATTATAGAGTAGTAAGAACTTGTAGTATCATTCTGCCATAAAGGCTAGAGTTGCTTTAGTAGCTATAAAAATTATAATAAAATTATCTAAGAGATGCTTAAGATAGTACTAATAGAGCTAGGAAATGATAATCTAATATAGGCCTTTGCTAAAGAGATTAAAGAGGAATGGCGCTATCCTAAGCCTAAAGGGGAGGCATGCCTCTATATAGTAAGATCCTTCCTATAAGAAGCCTAGAAGCTATTACTAATATAAAGCGATAGGAATATTACAAAATACATCTTTTATATCTCTTTTAAGTATAATTGTACCTCTTTCTACCTACATGATATACTTAATTATAGCCTAGAAGGTAGTATACTTGATGTGAGCAGAATGCTTATTAATTGTATTATTAATAAATGATAATTTAGGAAATGAGAAGTAATAGATTTAATAAAGGATACTATTATGCTTAGGGATAAAGCCTAGAAGAGAGCTGATTAGAGGGAAGATAGGGAGTACTTTATATACTTATCAGTATACTAGATTATCTTAAAGCTTTATAAGTATGATATCTAGAGCGTTAAATGCTATTTTAAGGTTGCTTGAGAGTAATAGCTTTTCTTCACCTTCATACCTAATTTGGGCGCTAAAGTAAAGGATATTTATTAAGATTTTGCTAAGACTACTAGGGTATTAAGATAGTATAGCCTCCTAGGCTTAAGTAATAAATAGCGATAGACTTAAATTAAGTAGTCGCCGTAATATATTATATATTAGGAAGGTAGGAAGAGCATTAGGGCGCGATGTTTAAGGGATGCACTTATAGTAAGAGGTAAGGTAATAGAAAGATTATATTTTGCTATCAAATAAATGCTAGACACCTTTATTAGTATGCTACTATAGTTTCCTAGCATTTAAGCATTTCTCCTAATTATGCTTTCTACTGCACTTTAGATACTCATAGCGCTAATAATACTATAGTATAGCGTACTTGAATTTATTAAAATTATAGCAAATCACTATCTTATTATTAGGCTTAGGATTAAGAGTAGAGCGCTTTCAATTGTCTATAGATCTAATAGAGTAAGAAGATGTATATATTCTAAAAGGAGCATAAGTAGCATAAGTAAAGGAAGGAGTATAATAAGTATTAATCTACTACTAAGGTATTACCTAAAATGCTAATTCCCTCACTTTTCCTTCTATGATTTATTCTTAATAGAAGTTTAAAGCAAGAGAAAGGACTAATTCCTTCTACTTATAGACTAATGCTAATTCGTTAATTTAAAGGTAGAAGTTTATTATATTAATGTGTAAGAAGGGATCTAGGGATCCCTAGAGAGTAATAATAATCGATTAATATAAGATAAAGGCTAGGCTCTATTTTAAAGGGGAATCGCTAAATTTAGCAATATAGCAAGCTTCTTTAACCTTGATTCTTCTTTTACTAATAACTACATTTTGCTACTAATCTTTAGTCTCATATGCCTATATATAGCGTAGCTTAATAAGGTATTTAGATTTGAATTTATTATTATAGATATTATTAAGGAGGTTTTAATTAACATCTAGGAAGTTAGGGAAAATAGCTAAGATAAAGGAAGAAAACTTCTTACTAATAGAGGCTAGAGTAGTAGTAGCTATTCCTACTTCTAGTACCTTAAGAGGAGGTCTATAAATAGCTTTAAGTTATGCTTAATATAATATAGCCTTACGTAGCTCGTCCTATTTAAAAGCTTATTATTAATAGTTAGCAGCCTGCCTCTTATTTGCTATTTAAAGAGTAAGCAATTAGCGATTGCCTTTACGTTTAAGATTGTCTATAGATTGCTAAAGAGGTCTAATAGGTTGCTAAGGAGGTTATAGAAAAGGGACAGGTTGCTAGGGTTGCTAGGAATGCTAGGAAGGAGGTTAAGGTCTATTTAAAGGTAGCCTTAAAGGAGCGATTTAACCTTAAGGCAACTTAGAGTAGCGCTTAGATTAATATAGCGTAGGGGCAGATATGATATATAGTATGATATAGAGTTTAGGAATAGTTATAGGCAAAAAATAGATGTTTTTATAAGTAGTTGCAAAATGGATATAGAAAAGCTATTAAATGTAATAATGTTTTATCTTATTTCCTAGCGTTTTAGCTAGGAATGAGATTAGTATCTATACTATAGTTCTACCTTAATAAAACATAATACTGGACATAGCTGCTTACTAAGCACGCTACTAGCATAAAACTCTATAATATAGCATATTTCACTCCTTACAGACTATATAATATATCACATATGACCTCCTATGCTAGCGCACTCTTTATTCTACTATCTATTATATTATATATATTCTAATAGGTTATAAGCCTAGTGCTCTATTAATCTACGATTGAATCAATTAAAAATAGCCTTAAATAATACTACTAGTACTTCTAGAAGCTAGGTAAAAGTAAACAAATCAGGTCTTCCTATTTAGCAAAGTAATAAATATAAAGATATAGTTATACTTACTCTTTCTACCTTTACTAAATAGTATCTTATCTATAAGTTTATATTAATTTCTATAGATATTCTTAGTATTATTAATAGTACTATTCTTTAATCTACTAGTACTAGGACTATTACTACTAGGTAGATAGATAAGGCTTAAACTATATTTATAATCTTAAGCAATTCTATTACCTTTAAATTTAAGGCTTAAGCTATAGTCTTCTAGTATACTATAGACTTCTATAGCCTCTAGAATTATCTAAAGTCGCTTAATCCTAATTTAGACCTTTTAATAGTATTAAACCTTAGATAGTAATTTTCTTAAGATAAATATAACCTATTAAAGGATTCTATCTAAAGCTTTATACTTTATCTTATAAATCTAAAAGCAAAGCTATCTTCTATAGACTACCTAGTTACTAATAATAATATAAAAGAAGTTTTACTTAATAGACTTCTAAAAAAAGGGATATATAAAGCATTCTAGGCTACTATAAAAATATAGGCGCTAAGAGATAAGAAAGGACTATAGGAGATAATTATTATAATATAAACCTTTAAATCTAATATTACCTTATAATTAAAGGCTTAAGTATATATAGTTTATAAAGATAATAATAATAAAAAGAGAAAAAAAGGCTATAAAAGTAGAAAGGGATATAGTAGAAGCTATAGAAATAGAAGTAGATCTTATAGAAACCAAATTGCAAAATACTAGAAATCTAAAGATAATAGCTTTAAGAAAGGGCTCTACTACTAGTATAATAAGCTAGGTTATTATATTAATAACTATAAGAGCTTTAAGTAAGCTAAGAAGAAGGAGTAGAAAGAGAAAAATAAAGTAGAAAGAAGTAATAGTACTAGTATCTTTAAAAAGTACTAATCATATTAGAATTACTAGTATTACTAATATAAAAGAAGATTTCGATTATAATACTTCTTATATAATCGTAATCTCTAATTAGCTTAATACTATTAAAATGTATTCTAAAATCGGCTATTCTAGCCTAAATCGTAATTATAAAATACGGCGGCTTTTATAGTACTACTAAAATTTAATCCTAATAAGTTACTAGTAATATATACTAGTTATTTTATGCTATATTTTACTACTATTCTATGTTTTTATATTTATTTAGTACTTCTAATAGCTTATTTGCTTATAAATATAAAAATTAAAATTAACTTTTAAGATACTAGTAATAATCTATACTATATTAGTATATAGTAATAAGATAAGAACTATAATAGGCTCTAGCATATTAAATCACTTTAGTAGTATTTGTAATAACTTTATTAAAATAAAGTATTAGAAAGAGCTTTAATTCATAGAAGTTGCTAATAGCTAGTATATTATATATAAAGGATATAGAACTATTAATATCAAAGCAGATAGTAAAGAATTAGAACTATTTAATATATAGTTTATACTTTAATTTAGTAAGCTTTAATTAATCTTAATATATAAATTAGACAAATTAGAAGTAAGATTAGAATTTGCTAATAGTTAATATATTATAACTTTAAAAAAGAATATGATTTTTATAGTAATAGCAAATAATAAAAGTATTTATAAAATTATACTAAAAGTAATAACTATATCTATTTGCTAGCAAAAGATATAATATAGGATATACTATATTAACGCCTTAGTTATAATAATTATAATAATATTAATACTATTTTAAAAGCTAGAAAATCTAGGATTACTATTCTAAAATACTAAAGAATTACTTCTACTAGTAAAGATACTTATAAAGTATACTTTACTAGTAAGATAAAAGAGTACTTTAATAAGAAGATAGACTCTTATAAGAAGATAAGACTTAAAAGAGTATATTATAATATATCTAGGATTTAATTACTATTACTTTAAAGCTACTACTATTAGCTTCTAGTAGTAGATAATACTACTAGATTCTACTAGATTAAGCTACTTAAATCGAAGGAAATAGTAAAGGTTCTAGCTATATTTAAAGAGATAAAACTTAAAATAGAGCTAGAGATAAAGAATAAGATAGTTTTTATAAAAGCAGATAATAGAAAAAGCAAATTTAGGACACTTTTCTAGAACTTCTATAGATTTAAAGGTATACAATTCTAGCTATTACTATTATATAAGCACTTCTTTAATAGTATTATTAAACGCTAGATAGGAATAATAAGTATAATCGCTTAATCTATACTTTATAAAGCTTAACTTCTTTATTAATTATAGGATTATACTATTAAATATACTATCTATATTAAAAATAAAATACTAATAAGATTAATTAAAACAATTAGATATCTAAGAAGTAAAATCCTTATTATAGTATATAAAGGACCTAACTTTAAGCCTAATCTAGCTTATTTAAAAGTATTTAGATACTAAGCAAATATGCTCTATTTAAAGGATCTATATCCTTAGAAATAGTAGCCTAGAATAAAGGAAGGAAAATATATTTTTATAGGCCTAAAAGGCGATAATATTAGAAGGTTTCTTAATATAGAGACTTTATAAAAGACTTTAGATATAGACGTAGAATATAATAAGTATAGCTTCTTTAAGATTAATATTAACCGATTTATTATCCTTAAAGAAGAAGAACTACTAGTTTTAAGACTTTTAGAAGAAAGAGAAAACTATAGGTCTAGGCCTATTATTGTCGGGACATATTAGGAGTAACATATGGGACGTTGCAGTCATGTGACTTAGCGTGGGTTACGTAAGCTTGGAGGCCTAACCTCTAAGCATTGCAACTCCTACTACTATGACTAAATCATTATCAATATAATACTACAACCTAGTATCAAGTCTTATAAGCTACTAGCTAGTAAGAAGTAATCACCCCCTATGATACTAACAATTATAGCTAGGCTTAAAGATATAAAGTAGAAGTATTATAAGTATATAAATGTTTATTCTTTATAGAAGATTAAAAATAGTAATTTTTAGGCAAGTAGAAGCCTTAAGCATAATAGTAATAAAGCTATAAAATAATCTATATCTTATAATAATACTTAAAAAACGCCTGATTAGTATAATTTATAGAAAAAGGTTAAGATAGAAACTTCTTTAAAGGTTAAAAAAGAAGTTTTCTTAAAAAGTACTTAAAATACTACTAAAAATATAAGAAAAGGCCTAATAAAAGTATAAAGAAGATCCTAATTTAAAAGAGTACTAAAACCTAAGACTTATATAGTATTTAGTAAGATAATTGCTTTAGTAAAAGTAGTACTTTAAGCTATATATATTAGTCTAGAATTAGTATCTTTCTAGGTTCCTATACTACTTTTAAAGCTATTACTATAGACTAAGTAATAGTAGAAGATAAAGAAGCCTAGATAAAAGCGATTAGACTAGAACTATTATCTTTATAAAAGTATAAGATATTTACTATTCTTAAAGACAGGCTTCTAGCTAGAAAGAAGGTAATTTTAGTTTATATAGTATTAAAGAAAAAGCTTAAAAATAGGCTTCTTAACTAGTAAAAGGCTAGAATTATAATTAGAGGCTTTAAATAGAAATATAGGACTAATTACTTTAAGACCTTCATATTAGTTATTTAATATAATACGCTAAGGATTCTACTAGTTAAAGCTATAGTAGAAGATTTAAAGATCGAAGTATTAGATATTAATATAGTATTTTTAAATCCTATACTAAAAGAAGAGATTTATATAGAAATATTAGAGTTTTACTATTTAATTTACCTAGAGATTAACTGAAAACACTATTATTTAAGGCTTAATAAATCCTTATATAGCTTTAAGCAGATATCTTATAAGTAGTTTAATAAGGTTAAAGAATACTTTAATAAGATTAGTTTAAAAAAGAAAGAGAGTAATCTAAACCTCTTTATTAGGCGTAGTATCTATATGCTTTTCTATATGAATAATATACTAATTATTAGTCTAAAGGCGAAAGTTAAGATAGTTAAGAAAGATATTAAAAAGAAGTAGTAATCTAAGATCTTAGGTCCTATTAATATCTTTATAAAACTATAGATTAAGCGTAATAGATAGAAGCGTATCCTTTAAATCTATTAAGAATCTTATATAAAGAAGCTTCTATAGTATATAAAAATAGATAATATAAACCTTAAACTTTTTCTTCTTCTAGTAATAATAATACTATACCTAGTAGATAATAATAATTCTTAGCAATTACTTAATTCTAAAGAATCTAGCCTATATAAGCAGATTATCGGATCTATTATTTATCTCTTAAATAGTACTTATCTAGATATTATATATACTATCTCTTAATATTAAGATAATAGGATTACTATATAATACTTTATAGTTATATAACTTAGTATATACTAAATTAGTAGTATAGAAGCTTAACTTCTATAATATAAAACTATTATAAATACTAAGTAATATCAACTAGAACCTAGAATATGAGCTACTAGCTAATATAAAGTAATCTAATCTATTACTTATAATACTAATACTTAACTTATTTAATTTATATTAAAACCTAATACTTACTACCTTAAGATATTAAAGTATCTACTATACTATCTATAAAGTATAATATTACTAGAAATAATATATAATAGTTTAAAAGCTAGTAATAGGTAGTTAGTCTAGTCTAATATAACTTAAAGAATAGAAAATAATAAGAAGTTATTCTAGAAGTATACTATTTTATAGTTTAGAGATATAGTCTCTAGGCTATAAATAGATAAAAGAGTATAGTATAAAACTCTATAAAAGTAGAGATAATAGCTATAAATAAAGGAGTAAAAGAAATAGTATAGATAGAAAAAGTAGCTCTAGATCTTAGAATCGACTTAAAACCTTTTTCTATAATTTATATTAATAATATACTTATAATTAAGCTTATAAAAGTAATAAAGTTTTATAATAAAGCAAAGTATATACTCTTTTAATACTTCTATATTCGAAAAGATATAATCTAGTAGTAGAAGCTTATAATTTAGTATATAAAAAGAAAGAAGTAAATTATAGATATACTTATAAAGGCTTTAGCTAAAGACTTATTTACTAAGTTTATTAGCCGAATAGGCCTAAGATATAAGGTATAAACGCTTACTAAACGCTTATAGTACTAATTTAAGCATTTTCGAAATAGCAAATTTAATTCTAGTATAATAATATTTTAAGGTATATTTTAAATACTTAGAATAGTATTAGAAGTTAATAATAGGTATTCTTATATTATAATATAAGATTTAGGTTCTATAAAGTATCTAAACTCTTATATTAGAGATATAGAAGCTATACTATAGTATTATAGGAATTAATAAAGCCTAGGAATACTATTTATAGTAAGAAGATATATTAGACATAGCTACTTACTAAGTATACTACTAGTATAAAACTTTATAATATAGTATATTTCATTTCTTATAGACTATATTATATATTACATATGACCTTCTATACTAGCGTACTCTTTACTCTACTATCTATTATATTATATATATTCTAACAAATTGTCATAGTAGTTATTAGAAGGCTAAAAGGATGATTTATATAGTATTATTAAATTTATCTAATACTTCTAAGATATTAATACTAATATGATCTTAGGAATATAGTTCGCTAGTATACGAGTATAGTAAATAAGATAATAGACCTTCGGCCTATATACTGCTAATAATATT
>QGMI01000482.1:0-28776 GCA_007821535.1 Lachnellula occidentalis
CCACTGAACCCAGACGCGCCCAAAGCATGGCAAACCTCTCCCGCAATTCCTCCACCTCATCCATCTCCTCCACCAGCGGCTCAAAACCGCGCTCCCGCAAAACGTCATCCACCAAACCTAAACCCAAGCCCACCTCCACAACATACAATCCACCCCAGCAATCACGCACGCAACAGAAAATGTGGCTACAGCGCCAATCGTCCATCCACGAGCCCATTACCCCAGTTGGCTACGACGGCCGCGATCCGCACATCAAGCTGCACTTGGAGCGGACGGGGCTGGAGTATTTGGGCGTCAGGCGGTATCGGGATCCTGTTGGGCAGGCGGTGAAGCGTTTGGGGCAATTGCCGGGGTTAGAGAAGTATCAACGGATTCCTATGGCTGCGCAGCAGGAGAGAGTGACTTCCAGAAAGAGGATTGGGAATGGGGATTATGGGCTAAGTCAGAGCTTGAAGGAGGGGAGGGGTGGTAGGGGAAAGGGGGGAAGTTATGAGGGGCAGGAACAGGGCGGACTAGGGGCAGGGAGTGTGGATTCGGTCGGTGCGGATACTGGGGATGAGAGTGTTGGTGCGCTGCTGAGGAGTTTGTGGGAGAAGAATTATGACTTGAGCACTAGCGCGGACTGACATGCCCTCCCCTCTCTCCTTCACCCCTTTGTTTTATACTTAGCAAAATTGTATGGCGTATAATGGTTTGGCTTGGCTCGGCTCGGCTCGGATCGGATGGTTGTGGAAATAGCTGAGCTTAAGCTGGTTGACTTGCAAGGCGTTTTATTCGGATGGGTATAAACTAGGGCATCCTTATAATGATCACTTAGACGATTCTCTCCTATGACGAGCAGCGGACGACTAATTGCTTTACTTTATGATGAATTGAAAAATTCGTATCATATTACGCTCTCACTGCAACTGTGACAAAGCCTATCAATCAATAGTGTTAAGAAAATCCATCGTTCGTTTTCATTTCTACCAAACAAAGACATCTACCTATTCTACTACATCTATCTATCTCAACGGCGATCCTCCCAGCCCACTTGCACTCCCCAACCCACTCCCCTTCCCCGGCGTCCACCCACTGGACCCAAAATTCGAGCCCGAACTCCCAGGCGCGAGGCCAGTTGGCTTCCTGACGGGCGTCGTAGGCCCACTCTGCATCCCCACACTCCCTAGGCCCTCACTCACACCCCCACTCCCCGCAGCCAGAATCGGCGGCGTCTGCGTGCGTTCAATGAGCAAGCCATCCTTCTTCGCCGCAGGAGGTTTGTAATTCAATTCCCTACCCGTGCGATATATATCCCCCAGGATCGTCTCCAGGATCCCTGCATCCTGGTACTCCTCCCACTTGCGGTACAGCTTCAGCGCCGTCCGCGCATCCTCAATACTGTCGTGCGTCTCCAGCTGGATATCCTCCTTCAGCAGATACCAAGCCAAGAACGCCAGTGACAGTTTCCGCAACCTTGCTTTGACGAAGAAGAGGTCGATGGTGTCGATGATCTGTGCGCGCGGGACATGGATATTCGTCACCCGGAAATCCTGCTTGAGACCGTGGCCGAGGAATTTGCAGCCGCTGTTGAGCAGGATCCAGAGCTTCTTGTACGCGACTTTCAGCGGGACGAGGTTGTGTTTTGAGAGCCGGGGATCGAGGTCGCCGTGCACGATGCCAGAGTATGAGGTTAGGTAGTCGACGATGGGTTCTTTGGAGGCGATGTAGTCGTCGATGAACGGGAGGCCTTGGTCTTCGCCTGCGCCGCGCACGACGGAGACCCGGGCTAGGGCATACACTATGGGACGGATGGTCTCGCGTTCACCATCCGAGTTCATTTCTATTTCGGGTTGGCGGACGGCAACGAATTCCGTGTCGAGAGCTATGATAGTGCCCTCGGCGGGCGCTTCTTGTGGGGTTAGGGGACGGTATGTTCGTTCCCCTGGGTTCGTGCTATTCGGGAATCAATACTCTGGGATCTTTATAGGTGATGGGTGGACTTACTTGTGATCTAGATAAAGCAGAGAGGTATCCAAGTTCTGCTTCCACGAATTGTCTATTCTGTTGTTGAATTGCTTCGCCTGGTATGCGATCACCGATGGGACTTTCCAGGACGTATTGAAGGTAAGAGCTTCTTTTGCCTGCATCGGCCGGACCAAAAAGTCATTGAAGAGATGCCATTGGCTCTCTTCTGGTGCCGTTGGCTGTGAGTGTGCCACTATGAAATATTAGTAGCTGTCATTCGAACGCAAAGGGGGCACTTACCGTTTACTAATGAGACGAGGTGTGATTTTTGATTTTGCCCACTGTCGATATCGGCAGCAAGACCGACGAGAGAGTAGACAACCATATTATGTACCCCACGTTGTAGGTGGAGTTTGAGATCATCTCCCTGGTAACAGAAGAACTGCCCTTGGTCTACTATGACCCCAATTTCTTCGGGCAGCCAGCCAGGGGTTGACCATAGTTGCTTAGCATCAGGTGTTGTGATTGCAGCATTCAGCATGAGAACAGGCGGAACACTGTGTACTGTTTTACGTGTTGCAAGATTTTGATATCGTTGACACCTGCTGCACCAGCCTCGGCCGGTACTTTCACGCTCGACACTTATTTTGAGAATCTGACAGAAGGTCATTTTTGGTGCTCGGGCATTTCTTACAGCGATTTTCTGGGAGCGTTAGCTTGTTAATTCATATCGGATGAGATCAATAGTACCGGCGGGGGATAAATCAAGTCATTGACGAATGTAGTCCCAGGTCGTGTATGCTCATTTCTACAACTCGCACATCGGATCGCAGTAGTAGCTGCAGTAGCCAGGATCTGATATTGTCAGCAAACGAGCTCAACGTGAAGGTGATCCAAAAGAGGCATACACGGTCCAAAGCAGGGGAATAAGGGGGTAAGCTCCTGAAGTCCTGGGCTATTCTGTCCAACAAAAATCGGTTCAGACCCTGAAGCATTACTGTTAAAGACGACCCAGGGGCGTCTTCTTCCAATAGACCGAGTGGGCCAGCTATATGTATATTTAGCAATTGACACACGTTCACACCCGTCCAGGAATAAATTGTCATACCTTGAGGATGATTACTGAAAGTCTTCAACATATTTGTCGCCTGACATATAGAGCCGTCGGCTTTCTCTAGCATGTCAAACAGAAAGCCCATTTCGCATAACAGACATAGGTCGTTAATGCACGCGGTTGCCGTATGCTGCAATGCGGCATTCCGTATCAGGGGTGTAAAATGCATGACCTGCAATAGCGGATTGGCATATGAATTCGAGATATGGATCTCGAGTCCAGAATACGTTGTTTTGTTGTAAAAACTGCAAAAGGTCAGCGACCGCACTTCCTGCTTGAGAAGCATTCATACCCAAAGTCAAAATCATCGACTCCAAACTTGCTGTATTTAATTTCAACATTCCGGTACATTACCGGGACCTCTGCCTTCAGACTCGACAGTTCGGTGGCTCCAATAGAATCAGCGACATCACTTATTCGTCGCTCTGACGAGGCAACCTCGTTGGCAGACTCTCGGGCCTTTTCACTTAGAAATTTGGGAGCCTGCAAACTCGCCGCTGTTTTCTCCGTTGTCCGAGTATTCTCAATCTGGTTTCTTCTCACGTTTCTGGTGTTTGCAGCAAAGTCAAACCAATCCGCTCTTTTCAGAGACGACACGAGCTGCGGGTCAAGCTTTGAAGGTGGTGCCCCAACTTCAAAGACCATATGACTTGGCCAAGCAGAGAGCAATTGTTCTCGGTAATATGGCATACCAATGGTGTTTAAAGGCCTGTTTTTGGTCAGTATTGCAAGAGGCCCACTAACAGAACACTCACGTGCCACGATTCCAGTCTACTTGTTGTTGCGTTTCTTCTGCATCAGCAAATTCTACTGGGTTACTGAGTTCTGCAAAGCGAATTCTTGATGGGGACCCCCAAAGATGCATATAGCATTCTCCATCGGCGAGACAGATTGCCTCTCCCGACGGAGCGATCTCTACCATAGTCAAATGCGACGAAAATACATTTGCTTGTCTTACGTTGCTGGTATGGACATTCATGAGGTCCACAATATGCATTTGACCAAGCTGGGATACAACGATACTTGTCGTCGACATTCTTGGGTGCATCCGGACAAAGGCTGCTCCAGCAGGAAAGGGAATCGGCGGTAGAGAAACCATGTTCTTCAAATCAAAGACATTGACTAGCGGGTCATGCATGTACGATTGCTGATTTCCTCCCCTAAAGGAATATCCGCAAGTAACAATGAAGTCGTGCTGGGCATCCATATCATTGATGAGAGACGCATGAGCATTCCAAGTCCTGACGATACTGAAGGTTGTCGAATCGAGGATATTGATTGAACCGTTCTGCGTGGCAGCACATATATATCGACTTCGTTTCATTTTCGTATATCGATCGCCCGTAGGTATCTACAGGTTCAGCAAGGCACTTTTTAATTTTCAGAACTTCCACTACCTGTTTTGTAACAGTTCCCTTTTCCACATCTATCGTAAACATCTGATCCTGTAACCCAGCAACAAGTAGCTCGGACGTGCCTTTGGACGTGTAGCTCATACAGTGAAGGTCTTTCATATCATCATGACTATACGGAAGGCATATCAGCCTTGCACAGTTTATAGGGACGTGAGGGGCAGTACGTTATATGCCATAATGGAGGGCCACGCCGTAATCCCATGTGTAGACTCCTCGCACAGAGTGCAATGACTCCTTTCTCGTGTATGAGCAGTTGCCTCACAGGCCCTTCCCCTGCCTTAAAAGATGTATATCGCGTAAGTTCGGTGCTATAGAAGCTCGAGACTCGCCCGTACTCGTTCCCAACCCAGAGCAGTTCTTGGGAAGTGTCGAAGGTCATTGTTTGGGCTTGTGAAGGGATGGCATTCTGCCCCGGTGGGAGGAGCAGACGCCCGACCTGATAGGTAGATTTTCAGCATTTTGCTACTTAGACCTGGGATTTCCAACGATGAAGTCCTCGAGGCTGCCCCGCTTACTTGGGCTTTGCGGCGGGGCTTTCGAGGGCATGGGAGTCGACTTCTTTTAGGAATAGACTTACTTCCTCCCAGTCGCCATCCATCTAGTTGATCGAGTGATTGTTACCAATCCATGGTTATGTGGGATAAGAATGAAGTTCCATGAAATGATTAGCAGCCAAGCTATCAGGCTGTCGTTCTCAATGCGATGTGGCAGAAATGTACCTACAGCTGTCAGATCTGGCTAGCGTGTTTCTAGGCGGTGAATGTTGCCGCTCCCATGTTCTTTCGGACTTCAAACACCAACCCGATCTCACCATTCCATCCCATGTTTCAGCTCTTTGTCTCAGCATGCATGGTAGGCATGCGTGCATCCTTCTCCAGTCTAGGTTTGCGTCGTTGAACTACCTATAAGTGTACAGTATCTCTCGTGTTTTCCTCTCTATATTGATTTTCTCGTTTTCTCCTACTCATCCGCCGCCCATCATCATGATGAATTCCTATGACTCGGCCTTTCTGGTCCTAATAAGTGCTTGCGGTCTATTAACATGGCAGCAATATCACAAGAAGAACGAGACGTCACCAGATGAGAAGGCTCTGACGCAGCTGAATGCGGTTACCCCTCGAGCGAAAGCAGAAGCTTCCCAATTCACGAGGTTATTTCTTGCTGTGTATAGTTTGGTGATGGCTTCAGATTGGCTTCAAGGTATGCTTTCTTCCGAGGGCTAGCTTGCCACGCTTCTCTCGAAAAAGCTTCCACTTCCCCCCTGCTCACCTGTTATTCAGGCCCATATGTGTATAGTCTATATAAAGACCAATTCGGTCTCCAAGAAAGAATAGTCGGCCTCCTTTTCGTTACAGGTTTCCTCTCTGGTGCTATCTCAGGCTATTTCGTCGGCCAATTCGCCGATAAGCATGGCCGCCGAACAGCGTGTCTAATATTCTGTGTCACCTATTCCGTATCATGCTTCTCAACCCTCGTCCCAAGCTTACCCGTCCTATTCTTCGGGCGAGTTTTCGGTGGCTTGAGCACCAGTGTTATGTACAGTGCTTTCGAGAGCTGGATGGTGACCGAGTTCCACAAACGCCGCATCGACCAAGCGGGGACGAGTTTAAGCAGTATGTTCGGGATCATGACAACCTTGAATAGCATTGTTGCTATTCTGTCGGGCGTGTTCAGCGAATGGCTTGTAGAAGTTACGCATACGAAGAGAGCTCCATTCATGGCGAGTGCTGGATTACTGACTATTGCCTTTTGGATTATATGGGCATACTGGGTAAACCCCCTCTTCTCTCTCCTGATTTTGTCTTGCCTTATTTACTTTCAGTATAGCTAACCATAACTCAAGAGTGAAAACTACGGCGACAGCCACGACGTTGACCCCAACCCGGCAAACCTCACCCCCCAACTCCCGCCCGCGCAAAGCATCCTCAAAACAATCATAACCGACAAACGCATCCTGACCCTTGGTCTAGCCAGCTGCTTCTTCGAAGGCAGCATGTACCTCTTCGTGTTCTTCTGGACGCCCGCCCTAAAAGCCGCCTCTAATGCCTCAACCCTCTCCCTACCCCTCGGCATGATCTTCGCCTCCTTTATGGCCAGCGTAATGCTCGGCTCGCTCCTCTTCAACCTGCTCATCTCCAAATACCAACTCCTGTCGCCCTCCCGCCTGCTTACAATCATCTTTGCTATGGCCTCCAGTTCGCTGCTCACGCCGTTGCTGACTAGGAATGAATGTCTTACGTTTTGGAGTTTCTGTGTTTTTGAGCTGTGTGTGGGGATGTATTGGCCTAGTGTGGGGTATTTGAAGGGGAGATTTGTAGAGGATGGGGTCAGGGCCCGGGTTTATGGAATGTTGAGGATCCCGTTGAATGTTTTTGTAGTGGTTGCCCTGGGGGTAATGAGGGAGGGGGAGGCATATAGAAATGCGGTGTTCTTGGTTTGTAGTGGGTTGTTGGTAGTCACTTCGGGGATATTTTATTGGATTGTTGGGGAGTGAGGGAAGTGGATAGACGCATGGCTGAAATTTATAGAAGAGGGAAGATAGAACACTCAGCGTAGATGGCGGGGTAGAGAAAGCTGGTCTTTCGCCTGTCATGGAGCTGGGAGCAAAATCTGCTTAGAGACGGGAATATTTCCCTTTAAAATAGTAAAACTTATACAGTACAAGCTCTGCTGACTTCGTGGGAACAAGATTGAGATGTTCCAATTCGGAAAAATCATGACAAGCTCAAGACTTAGGTATTAACTTCATGTTGCTATCTGCCTGACTGCTTTAGAAACAGAGTGTTACTTGTATAAACCGAACTTCAGATATCTGCTGCATTGTGTCTCTGTTGAACGGCAGTTCAGTTCTTGGCATATTAGCAGATAGTCCTCTTCCAGTTCAAATCTACATCATGTCAAAGTAAAGTGGGATTTGTCTTAATTCAAACCAACCTAATGCAGCGCTATAAACAATCTGCCTGCAAAAAAGCTCCATCAATGCAACAGAGGCGCCAGAACAAATCCTATGATGAAGCCCCCATATCAATTGCCAAACCCCGTATCCATATGAACACCGAAACAGTATGCGTAAGAAAGTAAAATGTGCCCATATTCAGTTTCCTCCCGCGTAGCACATCTTGATTCGTCAAACCTCCTCCATCTGCCCAGCCGGCTCGTCGTCGTCGTCGTCCCCAAAGCTGCCCACGGATGACATGTCGTCGTCGTCATCTGATTCGGCTCCAGCTTCGTCCGCGGCGTCTTTACTGGCATATTTGGTCACATATTCTACCTACCCATCAGTCTTTTTCCAACCCCACCTGAGTCCAATAGATCAAGAAAGGTTAACCTACCTTTGACCTTCGCCTCATAAGCTTTCGGCTCCCTCATCAGCAGCGCAGCCGCTTCCCCATTCAACGGATCCGTCGGATTCGGGTACCGCAACAGCTGCGGCAAAAACACCTCGAATATATTAATCATATCGAACATCGGCGACCAAGTCTGGTTGATGACATCGAGGCACACGGAACCGGACCTAGATGAGCGGTGTTAGTTATTTCTAGATCTGTGTGGGGGGTAGAACGCACAACTCGTCAATATTGGGGTGGAAGATGCGGTTGACGAAGCCGATGGAGGGCGATTTGTAAGGGTATGCGTCTGGGAGTTCGACATGCACTTTCCAGAGGCCGCCTTGGAAGGGTGCTGGATTTATCCGTTAAAATGAGGTTTCGGCTATGGGTATAGGTATAGGGGGAGGAAAACTGACTTTCTTCCGGACCCTTAAATCGAACGTAGAACTCTTGCCTGTATCCCGTTTGTCAATTACCCCTCCTTTATTCGATCGAAGGCCAGAAAACGTACACTACACGCAGGGCTTGTTAGCAATAGCTTCGATATATTTCCCAGACACCGGACTCACTGTTGTCATTTACCAGAGTGACCTCATAGTCGCTCATCAGCCTGCCTTATAGTAAGTACGGGACGATTTGGAAGGTAGCGGGCGGTGGGCATACATCCTATTGAATCATGTATTAGCAAAAGCCCCTCTGTGTGGATTTTCCCCTAAACTTACTTCATAACCTGCAGGAATAAATCCAACGGTCAGTACCCTTGACTCGCGGATCTAGTTCCATGCTTCACTCACATCGGTCTCGATTCGCCTCCGGGGACTGGACATCTTGTCGGTTCTCTCTCGGTTTTTTGCTAGGCTGTGCGCACGCGGAGTAGGTCCGAGGCTTGTCCTGGGTGTGCGAAGGGTATGTTGTCTTTGTCTTGAAGGCTGTGGGGTATTGGGCGGTCTACGTGGTCGAATGTGAGAGATATGAAGTTTGGAAGGTGGGCGGATGTTGATGGGTCGAGGTCGGGTCAAATGACGGAACTATAATCGCGGGACGATAAGACAAGGCCCCTTTATCGGCTTTTACTAGCGTGGAGCAATGTACTATACCTGAGCATTTGTATCGACAGTTCTTTTAGATGCTTTGCTTTGTCTTCGTGACGCTCCTGGACTTGATATGAATAATAGAACAAACGATCGGTTCCGTTGAAGTAATTGAGAGATGTAGTCCTTTCAAGCAAAACTCCGATATATGTAGTCACTTCAGTTCCTTATATGCAAGGATGGGTTAGTCACCATTCATTCACAGGGGATCATCTACATTCACAGAGGGTCAGGTGCAGGTGCAGCGATTCAAATCATGAATATGAGTAGCATAGAATAGAAATGCACCTTAACCAAAAATAAGGGGAAAGTCCCGTGACCCCCAGACCGAAAGGTTGCTCCGTATCAACCTCTTGAGGATTCCTAGAGACCGAGGTCCGATCTAACAACCTCAAAAATGTCAGTATGAGAAACACAGCGTGGGACTCATCACGACTTGATAACCCCAATTTTCCAATCCAACAATGGCCATGTTTCCTTTATTCCCCTGTAACATTGCTTTGACTCATCCTAACTATAGTCTTCAAAGCCACAGCAACCACGCTTTTACGCCATGTCGCGATCAATTTCCATCGTGAATAGGTCTCGTGCGCTTCTTTTCCAGTATACTCGACCAGCTTCATTCGCAGCCAGACCTTTGCTGTCGCAATGTCAGGACAGATTCAGTTCTCATTCGCCCATGGGATCCTCGGGACCAGCTCATCGAAAGAAGGTCACCCTCAATTCGATACGAACATTGTATAAGAAGGGTGAACCTATAACGGTCCTCACAGCCCACGACTTCCCCAGTGGTCATGTTGCCGATGTAGCGGGAATGGATATAGTTCTCGTTGGGGATAGTTTAGCCATGGTGGCAATGGGCATGGAAGACACCAGCGAGGTTCTCTTGGAAGAAATGCTTCTGCACTGTCGCTCAGTATCCGCGCAGCAAAGACTTCCTTTGTTGTAAGTCACCCCGCCCCCGCCCCACGCTCCGGCGACTGAGTTAAAAATCTAATCAAAGCCCTCAGATTGGCGACTTGCCAATGGGATCATATGAAATTGCTCCTGAGCAAGCCCTAGAAACCGCAATCAAATTCGTCAAAGAAGGCCGCGTCCAGGGTGTCAAACTCGAAGGTGGAATCGAAATGGCACCCACAATCAAAAAGATCACCACCGCTGGTATCCCCGTCCTAGGACACGTCGGCCTCACGCCCCAACGCCAGAATGCTCTCGGTGGATTCCGCGTACAAGGCAAGACCTCGGCCGGCGCGTTGAAACTGCTGGAAGATGCCCTAGCCGTACAGGAAGCTGGTTGTTTCGCCATGGTCGTCGAAGCGGTGCCCGCAGAAGTTGCAGCACTCATAACCAAGAAGCTCTCCATCCCTACAATCGGTATTGGCGCCGGAAATGGATGCTCTGGCCAGGTGCTGGTCCAAATAGACATGACTGGCAATTTCCCACCTGGACGATTTATCCCTAAATTCGTGAAGAAATATGGAGATGTTTGGGGCGAGAGCTTGAAGGCTATTGAGACGTATAGGGATGAGACCAAGAGCCGTACATATCCGGCATCAGAACATACATATCCGATTTCGAAGGAGGAGCTTGCTGAATTTGAGCGTATCTTGGATGGAAAGTCCGTCTGATCTGTATACCATGTGGTTTGTATTGCGTGCGTGTTCGTCGAGGTCATAGAAGCAATAGAGCGAGCTCTTGATAGCGCGATTAAATAGATTTCCTGTGTCCTTCAACCAAAGGCAGGCGTCATCGAATAAGTGACAATAAGCTGGTCCTTTGAATCCTTGAAACACTATTCCTCAAACACCTTCAGTCAACCATAAATATATCAAAAGCAAGCATATATGTACTCACCCTATGCAAATTCCCCACCACCTCATCCAGCGCCGGCGCAAATGTAGAATTCACATACAAAAACACGCTGTCACTCTCGTTCACCTTCAACTTCCTCCTTAAATAAGCAACCACCGTCTCGAACCTCTGACTACTGCTAATTCGGCAAACTTTCTGGTCCAAGGATGGCGCAGATCCGACGGCTTTGAAATGCACAGTTACTTTGGGCTTGGGGAAGTCGCCGGCGGTCGAGAGCGCCGAGGCTGCGTCGCGGGGCAGGGAGGTGAGGATTATGGAAGAGGCCATGGTCAGGGGAAGGTCGGGCTCATTGTGGGAGGAGTCGGGGATGGCGGATTGGGGGTCAGATGAGGCCATTTTTGTGGTTATGTTTGGGAGGATGTTGCGGAAGATTCCGAGTTCTGGTTGAAAACTGATGTGAGGTTGACAAGGCTGCGAGTTGGGGAAGTTGCGAGAGAAGGCTAGCAACATGTGACATACGAATCAAAATCATGCGAAATGTAAATATGAATATGGGTTGTTCTATTTATACAGTTTTGTACACTTCACTGTACATTATAACATGCATTGCATGCATAAATTATTAATCCCGTAATGCTTCAATATCCACGACCTCCTTCACCGCTTCCGTTGTCAAGACCAGAGGTGAATCATCCTGAACACAGACACTGTCCTCGATTCTAATGCCTATTCCCCTGAAATGCGCTGGCCAGCGCTCATCGTCTGGAACATATATTCCTGGCTCCACAGTCACACAGTGACCAGCTTTGAGAGGTACTGTGCGAGGATAGCCCGGGCAATCATGTACATCCAGCCCAACATAATGTCCAACATGGTGAGGGAACAGTGTTTCCAAGGCGTTACCTGACATGTTGAACCCGAGTCCTTTTAAAGCATCCCTCAATCCATTTTCAGTGATTTGGTGGATCTTATCTAAGGTCATATTTGCACTCTCTCTGCAGAGAGAAACGCTGCTCCTTTGGACGCCAAGGATTGCCTCATAAAGGTCTCTCTGAGGGTCGGTGAACTTCCCGTTGACTGGCCATGTTCTTGTAATGTCGGCGATGTAGCCTCCGTACTCTCCACCAGCATCAACTAAAACCATTTCGCCTTCTTTGAGAACGTCGTTATTTCGGACATAATGTATGCTCAGTGAGTTCTGCCCTCCTGCGACGACGGGAATATAGGCAGTAGCTTCACAACCTCCGATCTTAAAATCATAGTCGAAGAAAGCACCAAGATCTTTCTCTTTGGTCCATCGCTGACGCATGGCATTTGTGAATGATCTTCCAGATATCTTGCCCGCCATCCGCATGTTGGCAATTTCCGCTTCGCTTTTAAGTATTCGTAATTCATTCATCAGAGGCCTGAGTGGCTTCACCTTGCGGTCCTTGAGCATCTTCTGGAAGTCATTTGGGGGTGCTTCTTGGTTTCGGAAGAACAGGCCGAGTCCAGAACATCTGACCATGTCCGTGTAGACCTCACTTGCGGCTGAGATGAGTGGTGGGAGCAATGAATGTAATTTGTTGATATCTGCTGACTATAGTCATGTTAGCATCGTCTGCATAATTGTCCAACGAGAGAAGGACCTCATCTGCATTGAAGACATCCAATGCCGCTTGTTCTCCCGACCTAGCACCGTCCCATTGTTCCGCCCTGGCATCTTTTGGTCGGAGGAAAAGATGAAAGATGTAGTCTGATCCGGATCCAGTTTTCTGTATAACAGCTACCGCTTCGGGTTCATTGAATCCAGTGAGGTAGAGAAAGTTTGGCTCTTGGTGAAATTCATAGAACACTGCCCCGGAACGGTATTTGGTATCTGAGGATGCTAGTATTGCAATACCATTTTGGGGGAGGCTCGCGGCAAGTTTCGATCGTCGATCCGCGTATTCTTGTGCGGTGATTCCTGGAGTAACTGAGAAGAGCCTATCAGCAGAGTCTGGTAGACGTTCCACAAGTCTGATACATACGTTCCCCCGCCCTTAACAGATGTGGATGTGTCTCATGGACTGGCTGGCCAAATTGTAGCTCCGCTGCTGATATCGCAGCGTATGTTCTTCTGGAGGGGCCAGTCGCACGGCACCTTGAGTCCAAACTGGATATAGTTGGACGTGTACGACGGGGTTGTATTTCTGCAACAGTATTCGTAACATACGATCTGCTTGAGGCCCGCAGCGTTGCGTTTCGCGGGGCATTTGCAGCGCATTGCAGACATCGGGACGCCTGCTTCAATTGCTGCAGAGCAGACTTCCTCGCCTGCATTATGCAAAGACTGTCTGTGATGTGATACTAATAGTCAAGTCTGAGAAGGTCGCATTGGGGTCATGTCAGGAAGCATACGAGTAGATGTTTGTATGTACAGTACCTAAGTACCTACCTACTTGTAATCCCGAAGCATAACTTGCCTTGCAGTATCGCTAATATAAATGTTATGCATACAGTCGTAGTACGGATAGAGTAGCAAATCAGCAAGCACTACGCGGGTTGCTGTGGAGGAGAAGGCGCGTTCTGAAAGCGGGTCCAACCGCCAACCGCTCCGAGAAGCTTTTGTTGACAGCTCCAAACATTCAGCACCACCCAACCTCAAAGTATTCCCAAATACTCTCCAGCTTTATCCCCACCACGCTCCTTCACTTGTGCGCTCACGGCCTGCACCGAGTTGTCTGAACGAGGATACCATCATCTATTTCCAATGCCTTTATAAACCTCATCCGAAGCTGCTTGGGACGTGTTTGATCGCGTGCACACCCCACTCCTTCCCCCACAAGTCTCTGGGTGCCAGAAGATTCAAGTAACTTTCTTATGGCAGCAGTATTGATATCACCATTGCCTCAGACTCTGTCCAGTATGTCCACTCGGAGAGTCCCTTTGTCGAATAACGCCAATGCCGCCAATTCGCCATATCGCGCCTTGCAAGGCGCCGCCTCTAAGCAGAAACGGTCCTATGCCACCATACAACGCGAAGATGCATACGGACAACCTCCACCAGCGAAGAAGCAGATGCTGGATGTTCGTCAGACCTTGAGGACACCACCGCGCCAGCAGAGTACCCAGTCTTCCGCCGAGGGTCGGGTATTTACCAGGAAGTCGAATGCTTCACAACAGTCCTCCTTTGAACGCAAACTCGTCGCAGTTAGAGACAAGCCTATCCAGCAGCAGGTAGTTACGAAGGCAGACAAGACATCCGAGGAGAATCTAGACACGATAAGACAATGGCAGAAGCACTATCGGAAGATCTTCCCAACGTTTGTCTTCTATTTCGAGAGTATACCTGAGGATATTCGTCTGAAGTACACAAAGCAAGTGATTGCTCTCGGTGCAGTAAGTATCTTTTTACTCTTTTGGTCACCAACACAGCAGTGCTAACGATGTATTTAGCGGGAAGAAAAGTTCTTTTCCAATGCCGTCACTCACGTTGTAACTACTCGAACCCCTCCAGCAGCAACCAGCCCAGCAGACGCAGCTGTAGCATCCTCCACCACAAACGAATCTACATCACAAAACAGCCAACCTCAGACCATTAATCCCTCCTTGCTCGACAGGTCATCTGAGACTACAAATGTACACTCAGAATCCTTTGGGACAAAAGGGAAATTTACATTCGAAGCACAAATTAGCAGAAGACTAGGACCCCAGGGCCATGAAGCCGAAGTCAAGAAACAGCAGACACGTAATGCGGACGTGTTACACCGAGCCCGAGAATTGGGCATGAAGATATGGGCCCTTGAAAAATTACAACGAATGATGACGACTATGTTTGATACGGATACTGGTTACCAGACAGCTCACGGGCACAATACCAGGAGTAACGCAGTACAGTCCACTAATGATCCTCGAAACACAGCGGACCTGCAACAGCTCCTGAGAAACGAGAGAATAAATGGACCTTCAGATCGAGACCCAACTGTGGCTACTAAGGAATTGAATTTGTTCAAAGGACCTTTTATTTATGTTCATGATATTGATGAAAAACAACGGCCGATCATGGTACGAGAATACGTCAAAGTCTCGCACAAAGAAGACGGCGATTGGCCACAATTCCGGAGCGTCGCCAATGGCAAATGTCCATTTGTTGAAGAAATCGATTATAGTAGGCGGGAAGCCGAGAAAGAGAAGGAATTGATCCGGCTTCAAAAGCAGCAGGAGAAGGAAAAGTCTATGGTTCCAAGGACTAGAGCTGCAACAGCCGAAGCATCCAAAATGCAACCACCAAGGGCCATTACTGGCAAGCGGGGTTTGTCCGAAATGGAAGACAGCGGGAACAGGAACATGACTGTTTCAACGAGACAAGCCAATCCTTTTGCGCCTTTAAAGGCCTCCATCCCCCTTGGGACAGACTCTGAATCTTCATCTCGAGGAAATCAAAATGCCTTTGTCAGCCGTGCTGGAGCGGGACGTCTCTTTGGTGGAGAGCCTGTTGCATCAGGGGTGCAACCGTCGAATATCACTTCGGCGATCCGGTCACAAATGATCTCGTCAACAGCAGCTCAGCCTGGAGCCAAGGCCGGGACTAGTAAGGAAGTCCATGGATTGCAGAGGAAAGTTCTCGAGAAAACCAGTGGCGGACCAGGCTCGCATGGATTGACCAGCTCGCACCGCATGACAGATCTTAATGCTGCTGTCAGAGAGGAAACCAGACCTTTGAGGCGCAAGGAGAAACTCGAACTTATCCATGAAGACACGAATCCTTCTGAGGCCGAAGAAAATGCGAGGAGGATTGAAGCTACTCGCAAGGCAAAGGCTGTGCAGCTGAGGAAGATGGAGAAAAGGGATCCAAAGCCAGGATATTGTGAAAACTGCCAGGATAAGTTCGAAGACTTTGACGAGGTATGGCCCTTCTGCGCTCTTATATTGGTACTGTTCCTAACATATCCCACAGCACGTCTTGTCTCGAAAGCACAGGCGATTTGCTGAGAAGGTCGAGAACTGGAAGGATCTGGATGCTCTGCTGAGCCAGCTCGGTCGACCTCTTCGAGAAGCTCAAGAAGACGACTACTAATCTTGTATGCTTCCGCCTTTACTGTGACCATATTGTGCTCCCGGCAATCTAAATATACCGTCTCTGTGCTGCACTGTTTCTCATCAAAGACGCCATCAACAAGCGCCATTATCGATTCTTCAGCTATTCCACCTTGAAATGCCTCGCTATTCAAGGATATTTCGTTGTCTTCATTCCTATGGCTCATGAAGGCGGGAATAAAGCAGACTACGCTATCAACACGCTGCATGGCTAAATTTCTGGCTGTGTGCTTTTGGCTTTGCTTTTTCTTCTTTTATACTTTGCGAATACCATTCTTCACCGCATTTCAGCCTGGCTTGCGTGCATTGGGCAGGAGCGGGCATTTTTGGGCTTGCATTTACATGGGCGTTACCCATCGACGCGTGGACTACAATGTTATAATGTAACGAGTGGCTGTCTGACTAGCAAGAGTCTGGGCTATAGGTCTTGGAAGGGACTGTTTATTAGTATCTCTGCAGTTGTACATATGTGATTGCTTTCACATAAAGAACTACTTAAAACTAATTTAGCATTGCGTGTTCCGGACTCCCCCTTGTGAAGTTTGTGTTTGGTATATCCCTGAAAGAACACTAGAGCCTCATCTGCCGAAAACGAGCCGGGCCGCACTTCATATCAGATGTCTAAAACTATAATTTAAGCCAAAGAAACAACGAGACGCGAGTAAAAGTATATTCCTGTGCAAGGTAGGCTAGTGTAGAGGAGGGGAGGGCTTATCAAATCGGCAGCTGAGCAGCTGAGGTCGGTATCTGTTCCGTGCGAAGCAATCTAGGCTTCATCCTCCACGCTTCAATCACGCGCCACAAAACTAGCTTTCAGACTTAAAGCGAAAACAAGGCCATCCCTCTCAGCACTTACCTATTCAAATCTAGAAAAAGTCAAGTTGTCTTTCGGCCGCATAGAAGATCGCATTTCTCCAACATTTCTGAGTTGCCCAAAACAGTTGCTACACCCCAAACGAGTTACTATAGGAGCAGGCACATGGCACGCAACTGCAGGTGCAGTCAGCTCTCGAGCAAGACCCGTGCCGTGGTACGAGTACGGTAGGAGTAGGCCTAAGTAGGAGGAGGCTTCGCTTAAGATCGATGTCAAGATATACGGAGTAGTAACATACCTAAGTCTAAGTACGCAGAACCGAGTTGTCATGGAGGTGTGCGAAAATAGCATGTTTGGGAGCCGCGGGGAGGCCGACGTTCAATTGGATGTGAAATTGGAGTTGGAGTTAGGACGCTTATTACCGATGCCAGACTTCTCGGGTTTGCGTTACTGCACGCCTGCACGCGCTAGAGTGAACTGCGGAGAAGACGGAAAGAGAGAAAGAAAAATGGGAGGGTATCGTAACTCGTGAGATGGGACTATGGAAGCGCGGTGGATAATGGTGAGAAAGCCACGTGGAAATTTTCACTGAGGGGCAGCCATGTTACAAGAAACAGATTGGCGTTTCTTAAACTTCCTTCTAGAAGGCAAGCTGGACCTTCTATCAAGATTCTATGCTTGGTGCAGGTACGCGGTGACGAGGTGTTTGAGATGATGTCCATCATGCCCTTGCAGTCGATCGTCACGTACACGTGGCTCTTTGGGGAAAGAAAAGGGGGTGTGGTGGGTGTTATTCGGGAATCAGAAGATGATCGAAATTGCGTTTATCGCGGTTGAGTAGTTACTATTATTATCGTAGATATGAATTGAACACTTTTGTATCCTCCGCATATGAACAGTCGCGACGTTGATAAGTAGATAGCGCCGAAGATCCCCAAGCAGTTGAGTACGGGGTACGTACGAACTGCAATCCTCAAATTCCTTCGTCATCTGACCTTTCCAAGTCTCGTCTATGAAGCCTAAATATGGATATCTACGGAGTAGATCTGACCTCCTCAAATGAGGAGTCAGATATACATACCTGAAACAGCTAGGGCTAGTCTCACCAAACCGGACAAGATCTGTTTTCAAAGAGATCTGCATCTTGCCCCCAAGGATTAGGTTATCCATCCGAGTCTAAGCAGCAGGGATGAAGCGGAGAATAAGATCAAGCCCACTCGGTTGATACGACAGATTATACGACTCTAGCATAACTCAAAGAACAAGACGGCAAGGTAATGAAAAGCGTTTGTACTGTAGCATTTGACAGGATCGAAATAGCTTTCAATAGGAGAACTGATGAATCCCAAACAGATATTAATACGGTTAGGCAGTTGCATGCATAACGCACAGGAATAATACCAGTACTTCCCCGAACATGGATAAGTATTGCTGCTGTCCGATGTGGGTGATGATTGTCGAGTTCCATCATTCCATGAGCTGTACTGTACGGTGACTCGGTGAGCAGCTGGGTAAGGTTATATCTGACGCAGTCTCTACGTACTCCGGAGTACGCTCATATCCGTTCTCCCTGATACGATGGGCTCTCTCTACCTATAAGATAGGGGTTTTTGGGGATAGTGTAAGGGTTGTATCCATTGTGGGTGATAACGTAGGAGATCCTAATTCCATAAACTTCAGCTTTTGACCGTGAATGCCGTCTCGCAGGGGCGTCTCTTGATGACAGACATTTCTATAGAAAAAATAATCACTTTCTGACTGTGTCCCTTGGTCTTAATTATGTACTCTGGGACCCTCCCCCCCCTTCTCGCTCCCCTGGCTGGAGGCGATCGAAATCATGGCGTTTTCTAGCGGACTTCTAGGGCTCGCATCGGGCTACCCTCAAGCTTGCCATGCGTTGCCCATGTTTCTTTCGGTTTCGCCCATGTGCTTGGTCCCTGCGGAAGGCCACCGGCCGCCCCATTCGCTATTCTTGACAGGGAACTCTAGGGAGCTGCCCACTCCACTGTTCCGTGTCCACAGCGGGCCAATTCCTCTGGGCTGGCCCTATGTAAGCTTTATAAAGCGACATGCCTGTCCCAAGGTGTTTGACTCTCATTTTCCGCTGTTCTGAATCAAGAACCTTCCTCTGCAACTTAGAGAAGGAAGGAGAGAAGAGAGAGAGAGAAAAGAGAGAAAGAAAGAGGAACATCCAGTCTCCCGTAATACGACGGAAACGACGACTTGACTAGCTACAGTACGGGCGGAAAAGGGAGAAGTGGACTGAAGTGAAGTCAAGTCTCAGACGCGGGCCCCTGGAGGAAGGTTCACACGACTCAACATCCATCAACCCCTTTGATCAACACTCGATTCTATTCTGGTCGTGGTCCTTGCCACCGCCATAATTTTCCTTCAGCAACGCGGCTACCGTTATTTCTGTGTCTCAATCTTTATTGGAAAGGCACCGAAAAACGTCGTGATACAGTACACAACCATCAATTGATCATCGCCTCTCGCCTTGTGGATATTGTACAGGCACGTTTGTCTGCAACCGCAATTTGCAAGCTCTCGGTAACCTTGCACGCTTGCTACATTCACTCCTGGACTTGACGTACTCCTACCGTTTCCAAAAGCAACTCTGCTTGACTTCGCATGATCAATCCTACTGGGTTTACTAATAATATGCCTGTTGGCAACGCCACCATTCAGACATTCCTCAAATAGAAAGATTACTCAATTGATCACTGCGCCAATGGGGAACGGTCAAGGAAAGCCGGTGTGCTTTTCGGATGAAGGTACGTGGGGCTTCGCAAAGAAGTGTAGCCAGCAGCAAGCGCCAATCATGCATACTGCTGCGATGGTCTATTCTGCTTGTGTTCCCGAGTCCTCCAGCTAATTCTCGTGCGGTTTTGTAGTAAACCTGAACCACTTCCGGCTGTTACGAGTTGTAGGCAAGGGCGCCTTTGGAAAGGTTCGGATCGTGGAGCGGAAAGATACTGGATTGACCTTCGCACTGAAGTACATCCGCAAAGATGAAGGTTGGGCTTCTATACCCCGCGTCTGCAGCACATACTGATGGGTTATGATGCAGTTGTTAGATCGGAAAGCGTCCGGAATATATTGCGAGAGCGGCGGATGTTGGAATCCTTGAATTACCAATTTATCTGCAATATGCGGTACAGTTTTCAGGACATCGAATACATGTAAGCAGCCGAAAATATCTAGCTTCGACATCTGCTAATCTAGCACTGTTAGGTATCTTGTAGTCGATTTAATGAGTGGCGGCGATCTACGATTCCACATTTCACGAAAGACGTTCACCGAAGACGCTGTTCGATTTTGGATTGCAGAGCTGGGTTGTGCTTTACGATATATCCATGGGCAGGGAATTATACACAGAGACGTCAAGCCGGATAATGTTCTACTGGATACCGAAGGGCACATACACTTGGCAGACTTTGTCAGTCAACCTCCTGCTATACTCAACGAGAACGCCTGCTAACTTCTAGCAGAATGTTGCATCAGATTATACAGGGAAAGCTCTTACTAGCAAGTCTGGCACTCTAGCATACCTTGCACCTGAAGTTTACGCAGGAACCGGGTACGGACCAGGAGCGGATTGGTGGTCATTAGGCGTTTTGTTTTATGAGTGCATATACAATAAGGTATGTACTGTGAAAGTCCTGCGATAAATTTGGCTGACATGTCCTTTCTAGCGGCCATTCGAGGGAGGTACGCAAAGTGCTTTGTCTGCATCAATCAAAAAGGCCAACCCCAATTTCCCCGTTACTGCACCACCAGTCTCAATGCCATGTTTGCACGCAATTAGTTCTGCACTTGAGGAGGATCCTAGAAAACGTATGGGGTCGAAGAGTTTTGAGAGCTTCACCGATAACCCATTCTTCAGATCTTTAGATTTTGAGGCTTTAGAGAAGAAGGAAGTCGAACCTGTCTTCGTCCCAAATGCGGAGAAGACGAATTTCGATGCCACCTATGATCTTGAGGAGCTTTTATTGGAAGAAGCACCTTTAGAGGCTCGAGCCCGGAGACAGAAGCCAAGAGAGGAGCTCAAGGATAATGCAACGGACAAGGAAATCAGAGAGGATGAATTATTCAAGTTGATCGAAGCTCAGTTTTTACCGTTCGATTACACAACTGCGGCGTTCGAGAAGTTTGTGCCTTTACCTTTTATTTCAATTCTCAGCTGACCGTAAATAGATATGCTGAAGGATCAGATACGAATCCCTCACCCGGTGACACCCCACATACGCAGTCGCCACCATTGCCACAAAGCAAATCCGAAGGAAGTCCTCTTGCCAGTACTACGTCTCGAGGATCAGCTCCCAGATCTATAGAAAACGGACCATCTTCAAGAAAAGGAACGCTCAATAAATCTCTATCTAAATCTCAACCATCTTCGCCGTCAGAGCCCCCTCCTCCCCCACCTGGCCAACCTGGCCACCCACACCTACAACCAAACGGGCAACAACGACAAAACGTATCGGCGTCTCAACCAACCTCACATCCCCGACCAAACAACCACCGACACGCTTCCTCAAGATCCGAAGTAGGTATAGCCACACCACTTTCACCCTACCAAGATTCCTACAATCGACAACACCGCCCGTCAGGCACAAGAAAAGAGTCCCAAGGCGGCGGAGTACAAGTTGTCCTCGGTGAGGGGGGAAGCTGGTCCGAGCTAGCGAAAAAGGACACTACATTACCAGCAGACGCCAACCTAATCGAAGCAGCGCAGAAACCAACGGGCATGCTCGGCTTCTTGAACAGAAAGCGAGGCAGGGGCCACAGTCCCAAGCCGCAAGAGCGCGGGATCTTGGGCAAGGAAGGCGCGAGGGTTGTGATTAGCAGTGGTGCTTCATAACAATCAACTCCCACCCGGTCGCAACCCAAAGGAAAGAGCTCTGCGAAGAGTTTTGGCGACCGGAGCTGGGGCAGAAAAGATAAAGCTTAAGGATAAAGCTCAAGGATGGAGAAAGATGGATGAAGAACAGATTGAGGGATCCTCTCACGAGGGGAAAATATGAGATGGAACATTGCGCTTCTGTTTGATTGCGAAATTGGTTGCCACATATGGCATTTGCATTGTAATAACACAGCGAGCGGGAGTCGTTTGGTTTTCTTTCCGTCACGTTCACGGCGCATACGCATACACGCACATATACTCATGTTGGGGTTTTTCTGATGAAGAGGAAATGACGACAGACAGAGGAAGGATTACTGGGCTAATTTGCTTCGCGGACCGGAAGCACTTTGGCGGATAGGTGGCCGAGGGTGATACCAGAGGCCGGATTAGATGGATGGTTATTGGTGTTGTTGTAAATATGATACCAAATATCAGTTGCTATTCATAGATGTCATTTAATGTGTGTGTCCCGAGGGACGTTGTATCTGCTACCTAGACAGAAGTACTAATTAATAATATGATAAAGAGCCGCTCATTCGTTAAGATTGGAACTCTTGAGGTTCATACAAATTATCAAATAACGACTCCCTTCCTATTACACACCAAAATAAATCACATAAACGCACAACACATCTCAAAATATCCATATCCTTGTCCCCTTCATCCAGCTAAAATCCATCCTCACTAACCCGCAACCAAACAACTTACTATTCCTGTCGGTCTGTCTGTCTGTCACTTATAACCAAAAAACCAAACCAAAGCAAAAGCAAAGTAAAAGCAAACCCCGCATTCCGTAAATGTACGAGTAAAGCCAGCCTAGAGCCAAGTTTATCCTTGTACATACCATACATACTATACCGTATATCTACATACTTGCCACTAAAAGCACACAGGTAGGTACCTAACTAGATATGCTGTATGTAATAAAGATACCTAGGAAGGAAAAGGAAACCGGTTCGGTTGGGTAGGCGGGCTAGAGGAGAGGAATGAAGGAATGTTGGGTTCGAGGGTGGGGTGGGGGTGTCGTTTGAGAGAGAGGTGGGTTATTGTGAGTGCTAGGTACCTATGCTTTATCGATTGAGAGGGGAGTGGAGTCGATGAGGATGGTAGGGAATTTGGAGAGGGTTGTGGCAATGGAAGGATTGATATGCAGGGTTGATAAGATATGAGTGAGGTCAGAGGTTGCACAAGATGCGGGGAGAGCTGGCCGGGCTGCAGCCTCTAAATTAGGTTTGAGATCTCACTACTGTACTGCCAATTTGAACTTCATAGGAGAGGAGTGAAGAGACGTTTCTGAATATTTGTCTAATGTAGCATAAAAGTGTAGATGACGACTCAACTACAATAGAAAACCATCAACTCCACAAACCGAATCCCAATCCAAATACATAACGCATCATAAACAGTTCCCAATTCCCACACCAATGACCCCTTCGATAAGAAGTGTTGATTCGGTCGACGCCATGTCAAGTGTGCAATTCATTTCTCCATACCCCGAGGCACAGGCCGTTTTTAATATTGCGCCAATCCGAAAAACCAATGTGTTGTTGACATGCGCTTCAAACCTTGCCAGCCTTGTTACTGTCGACATACGAGTTCATGATCTTGTTAAAATCCGATTCGTTCACCACGGCGCCGGTTTCGGAGCACTTGGCTTTCTTTTGTAGATCCTTGCAAAGAACATCGAGATCGAACTCGCCTTCCTTAACCTTGGGGCAAGCTTGTAGACGATCCCTAAGTAGGTGTGTTAGTGATGATTGATAGGCTATTCGGGAATGGGTCTTACCAGATAGTGTTACATGTTAGCAGCTTAGAAGTATCCTCGCCAGGTACAACTTCGTCGTCGTCATTCTGCTTGTCCATTTGCGTCACAAGGTCTTTCTTGGCTGGAGCAGGACTTGGTTCGGCATTGAACGGGCTGTTGAAATCAGGCATGGCGAAGGCATCGGTGAAGAAGCTGTCTCCAAAGTTGTCACCCGAGAGGATGTTCTCCTGTGGCTCGCGGTAATCGCCGAAGAGTTGTGGGTCGAATTGGTTGCCATTCTGTTGGGCGAACCAGTCGATGCCGTTGACGTCGAGGGAGGTATTGTCAAGGTTTCCTGAGGATGATTCAGAAAGGGTACGGGGGATGGGATTGTTTGGATTGCCGCAAGCCATGTTGAGCTTGTCGCAAAAGGTGAGCTCACCTTCGCCGACCGTGGTGTTTCCAGAATGTTCCTCTCCAATCGTAGTCAGTGTAGGATCAGCAGGTTTGTTGTAGCCTGGTGATTGCATAGAGGCTGGTTCAGGAGAGGTACCACAAGATGAGCTTGGACCTGGGTTTGTGTTTGAGGATGCTGAGGGTGAGCTGTATGAAGTATTGTGCCCCGTGCTCCCATTACCGTTGGCGGAATCTGTGCTTGATCTAGAGCCATTCGAGGTGTTGATAGCGTTGCCAAAGAAATCATATTCCGGACTCTTCCCCACAGTCTCAAGTATTGAGGGGCTGAAAAGACCGGAAAGACTAGACATATCACCGTTGTCAAGCTTAGGAGGCGACTGGGTTAAGCCAGCGCTTGAACCATTGCTTGCTTGGTGCTGCAATGACTGAGTCCGCGGGCTGACTGAGTCTTTGTCGGTGGGACTAGGCGCAATAGTCTGTTGTGCTGTAGCAGTCGGTGAAGCCGATTGTCTCGCGCTATTGAGGATAGAGGTTTGAGCCGGAAGAGGGCCTTGAAGGCGGCCAAATCTAGGAAACTCAAATTGAAAGTTGACGTCGTTGGGGTTGTTGAGGCCTCCATTCAAACCCCTGCCGGCAAGGTATGGTGGAAGTCCATTGTTCAAGGACGAGGTGCGGGCGATTCCTCCGCTGGTAGAGACCCTCTTGCGATATTCGACCAATTCTACCGTCATTTTGTCTACTTGTGCACGTAGAATGCTATTTTCGTGGTTGGCAGACTCTGAAGCCTTCTGGAGGTCTTCAACCTTGGTCTCTAGATCCTTAAGGTGCTTCTCCTTGCGCTCTCGGAATGCTCGCTGAGCGGCACGGTTCTGAGCTTTGCGCTTCTATGGGACGCATCAGTGTCTATTGCGATAGGACGGAGATCTAATGAGAGAACTCACAGAAGTAGGCTCGGACGTCAAAGGCTTCCTTCCGGGCTTCTTGGATGATTTCTCGTCGCCTTCTCTACGCTTTCCACCTCCTTCCTCTTCCTCGGCACCGTCATCATCAGGATGGCTTCGCTTCTCGTTTGTATCTGCATCGCCATCAGACGAGCTTCCCGGCAGGTTTCCAATCATCTGGCCTTGAGCGTCGTTGTTGAAATCATAGTCGAAGCTTCCATCTCCTTCAAACTCGTAATCGTAGTCAACAAAAGGGCTATCCTCAAAGCCGTTCAAGGTGGCTGAGCCGGGAGCTTGCAAGGGCGACTCGGTGAAAGAGTCGGGCGCCATTGAGAAGTGGTTGTTGGTCTTTGTTCTAGGGCTGTCTGTGGTGTTGGAGCTCTTGGTGTTAGAGTTGAGGGCTGCAAAGAGAAGTTCCTCTTGCCGGGCGGAGAGCGTAAAGCTAGGGTTGATTGTCTTTGGCTGGGACGCGGTGTCCATGTGGTGCTTAGGTAGCTGGGAGATGGGCAGGCAAGCTTGTGTGAAGCTGGATCGTGCGTTCAATTGAGACGCATTCCCAATGCGTAGTAGTCTGGAAGGCGGGGGGAGATGTTGGTTGAGAGGTTTACGAAGATGTTTTTGTTTGGAGGTTGGAGTGGCGGAGGCAGAGGCAGAGGCGCAATTCTGTAGCGCGGGGGGATCAGGAAGCTTATGTCAAGCCGGAGAGACAGTTACTCCTACTGTACAGTACTTGGCTACACAGTACGAGGGGTCTGCCGGACGATGACTCTGGGGAGTTTGGACGTGGGTTTCGTGGCCTCTAGAAGATGTATGAAGGTGGATTTTCTTGCCTGATTTTGCTAGTCCTTTAGGATTTCAATGGCATGGCATGGCATGCATGGGTGGGGTCGTCGAGGTTGTCGAAGAGAGGTGGTGGTGGTCGAGATGGACTCCGGTTGGGAGGGGTGCGGGTGCGATGTGATTATCAAGCAGCGGTGCAGGGGTGCGTATGGAACTTAGAAGAAGTCCCGTCTACCCTCCTCCTAGATCATTCCATTTAGTATCTCCATCTGATCTGATTATGATGTGAATTCCAATTGACCAAACAGCCAACCAATCTGCGCGTACAGCTCCGGTCTAAATCTTATGACTCAGGCCGTACTGTGGCTTGAGATCTTACATCTACGAAATTAGGCCTTCTCGATGTATAGTAGAAGTAGTATACAAAGAGGGAGTACCGTTAGAACGTACTGGTACTTGTTTATATGGCAATTACTCAACTCCGTGCTGAGTGGCAAAGGCAAACCCCGAGTAAATCTACAAGTTTACCAGGTTAGTATCTAAATGGTATATCTCCGTAAACCCGTACCGTTTCATGAAGTAAGGGAGAGAGAGGACCGTATTGGATTAGCATGAGAATAGTAATGGAACTCTCAACGATCAATAGATCCCCTGAAAGATACTCGTATATACTCGTATATACTTCCGAGGACGGACTCGAGGAAACTCGGGTCAAACAAAGATGTTTTCGGAACCTTTAGCACGTGATACCCCTCTTTAGGAACTGCCGCAAACAGCGCTATGGCCATTTCGGGCCATGCCAGAGCCGGTGATGATCGCTATCGCTCCATTGCTTCACCACAGGCAGAGCAGAGCCTATATCATTTATCAAGACCTAAAGCAACAGACCACCAAGCAATGGATATCGCATACGACCATATCCAGGAGGAAGCTCTGTCGCCAGAGGAGGTGAAAAACAGGCAAGAACAGCAGCCCGATAACACCCTCAATGCCGACTTCCAGGAAGCATACAAAGCCATCTCTGCCAGTCCGTGGGGTGCCAAACTCGGAGGTTTCTTTGGAAGTGTAGTCAAGCAGGTATGTGCTATGCAGCAGTTCGGCTTGAGATTTGTAGGCTAATCAATCAAAAGGGCGAATCTGTTTACAAGGAAGCCTCCCAAGAACTTTCTGCCGTAGGGGAAGAAGCATCTAAAGGCCTTGGTGATCTCCGATCAAATCTTATCAGTCGTACACGAGGCCTCTCCGTAGCCCAGAATCCTACTGCTGAGCAGTCTACAAAAGGGAAGGATGGCGAGAAGGGCGTTGCAACAGACGACGCTCTGAAGGAATCCGAGGGCGTCTTAGACAGACTACGCACCGAGGCTTCCAAACGATTAAAGGACATACAAAAAGCGGAGGATGCTGCAGATGAGGCGTTGTTGAAATTTGGAACAAATATTAGCAACTTTCTAAAAGATGCCGTGAGCATTGCACCCCCTTCTGAGGGTTCAGATGGGAAGGGTAGCGCGGTCTTGTTTGAGAGTAAAGATGCGTCTGGAAAGCGGGTGATCCACACTACTCGATTCGATGCTCAGCTCCACGTTATACATTCATCGATGGATAGTTTTACAAAGGACCCAGTTAGTGAAGAATACGATTCTTGGACTAAGATTTTCGACGTAGAGAGCAAGACGGACGATATCAGCAAGGACTTGGAGAACTTCAGCGAATTGCGAACTTCCATGGAGAAGCTTGTGCCTGATACCGTCACATATGCTGATTTCTGGAAGCGATACTACTTCCTCAGACATAGCATCGAAACCGCCGAAGCTCGGAGACGGGACTTACTCAAAGGTGTGGAGTTTCCTCCCTGCGTATCAAGTCAATGCTAACATATACAGGTGCAGCTGCTTCCACAGAAGAGGAAGTTGCCTGGGACGAGGACTCTGATGATGAAGCTACACCCGTCAAACCCACCAAAGTCAAGGAAGCAGCCAGGCCCGTATCCGCCGAATCATCTACAACACTCCACCCAGCAGCGCAACCTTTAGCACCAACATTTCTGAAGCCGGAGGAATCCCGCAAATCCCATGACGATAAGTCTCAAGCAGACAGTGACGGTAGCTACGATGTTGTTGGTGCCGCTTCTGGTGCTCCGAGTCGCGCCCCTGGTAGTCCTAAGGAGTCACGAAAAGGCGACGACAGCGAGGATGAGGACTGGGAATAGTTTGATGTTACTTCTTTGTTCATAGGAGTTTTGAGCTGCGTCATGCGCTGTATCCGATGACTTTCATGGCGTTTTGATGGTTTTTGAGCGGGTTTGGTTTTCTGCGTTGACTGTAGAGACATAATGCACATTCGATATCCCCTGTAATTGATTATATGCTTTTGGAAGACTAACCTATGACTTATTGCAATGCTGACCTTCGATAAGTGATCTAAAAAGTTCAAAAGGTGTACCTGGGATTTCCCCTGCCAAGACCAATCCCGCTCCAAATGCACGTAAAGATCCCTACTTGTATATATATATATATATAGAAAGAGGTTATCCCAATGCATGAGTAAGGAAATACCGTTATGAAAGAGAAAGAAGCATGTCACATTCCAATAAGTAACTAACTGAATGCAAGTTTGATAAGACTGTGATTTTACTCCATTATCGATATTTGAAACAAATTATAGATGAAGAAATGCGACAGTTTGACAGTTTACAACAGTAACCTGGAATCAAGATATGCAATCCATGGACCATTCACTCTACCTGACCTTACAACATCCCTTTCGAGTATTACTTTTCCGACTCCCCTATCAAATTCAAAACTTCGCACTGGGGTATCATATATGTAAGAACCAATCAACCTCATCACATCATCAAATCAATCACCAACTCGAGTGAGTTCCCAACATCACGCATCCTCTTCGCTTGCTTCATCACCAACCAACATACAATCCTCCATCCTCCTCGAGATTTTTCCGACAACCCATGACCCATCACCCCTTTCCCAATCCCCAAAATAAACTCCCTAACCCACACAAACTCAAATACCAAGCAAAACATCATTCCTTCCTTCCATTCAACATCTTCCTCACCACCCCCGCAACACTAAACCCGCCAAAAAGCCACTCGTCGCTATGCCGTCCACACTCCGTATGCACGTTCGTCTTGCCCTCACTACTCAGTCTTCTCTTCGCCTCCATCCGACTTGCAGTTCCGTTTCCGTTTCCGTTTCCACTTCCACCGCCCATACTCCCTGGTTCGGTAAATCGCCGCTGGGTGGGTAGCGGTGCATGTGCATGTGCATGTGGAGTGGAGAATGGTTCGCTGACTGTACGGTGTGGTGGGAAGGGGATGGTTGAGGATGATGACGGGGTGGAGGTGGATGTGGATGTTGATGTGGAGGAACTGGGCGTGTAGGCGGATTTGGAGGAGAT
>QGMI01000483.1:0-28761 GCA_007821535.1 Lachnellula occidentalis
GGTACCTTCCCCTGCGACCTTTCCTTACTTCTATAATCCCTTAAAAACACTTAGATAATATAACTTCTAAAGACGTATAAGACCACGTCAGCTGGGCACTACATGGACAACGCCCCGGAGCTTGCGTAGGGCCGCGGGGGACATGTTATAACTATTTAGCAAATGCATTTTGTATTTTTAAACTTGCGAAATGAAATATGTTATAGCAGCACTTAATATTATAAACCGGCAGAGTGCTTATAACATGACATTTAGAATAAGAAGTTTAATAGAACTCCCAAATATAGTATATATATCCGTACCTTTCATCCAAGTATCGCAAATACAGAAAGATCTATAGTCAAATAAAGAAGTTCTTTATATGAAAACAGCGACGAAGTTATATTTACTCTTCTATAATATTCTTTACTTCTTTAGTTGAGGCCGCAGACAAAATTGTATATAACTATCTCAAGGTAGTTCTAAATACTTCTGCACCAACCTCTCATAATCCGGCGTCCCCAGCCCCGTGACGGGATCCCACCCCTCAGTAGCCTCGAAACCGTCAGTACCACACCCTGGATTGCTGCCTTCAGTTATATCATGAAAAAGCTCAGAATACCGATAAAACATCGGGTTCACAAAGCCTACCGAGCTCTTCCCAACATTCATCCGGGCTTGATTAATCAGAGTGAGAAGAGCAGCAACTGTCGGTGTGGCTGCAGACGTGCCGTAGAGCAATTTTGTTTGCCCATTGACGACGGCGACGAAGTTGACGCCGTTCGCGGAGACGTCTGGGTGGCTGCGAGAAGATTGGCTGGTGTTGTAGCGATCTGATCCATAGGGTGGATTATGCGCCGCGAAGTATGATTGCAAAGCAGGCTTCTGGTACTCTGGGATGGGAAAAACGTTCGAAAATCCACCGCCGGAGTAGATTTTGGTTGCCGCGGCTACCTCAGCCTCGGAGTTGTCGGAACCGGGTTTAAGGGTATATGATGACTTGATTTGGGTCGCTCCGACACTAACGATGTAGGGGCAGCCTGAAGGGAAAGTGGGTGTGAACATGCCGCTGCTCCCATTCGTGTATGCTCCAGTCTCAGCATCAATGCAAAGATTCTCGTGGCTGGCTACGCCGTAATCGCCGGAGCTGGAGAGAAATGTAGTGCCTTGAAGTGCTAGCTTCATATACTCGTGGCATTGACGCACCTCGTAGGCTGGTGTCAGGTCATGCTCATTGTAGCTGTATGAGGTTGAGATAACTTTGGAGGCCGCAAAGCCGCCGCAATTCTGCGGTCCTTCGTAGGGATACGAGTAGTTAGTGTATGGGTCGGGGAATACCGGATCGATTGGGAAAGTGTCCCCACCGTCGAAAGTACAGTAAGTTGAATCTAGCGCATCGAGAAAGTTGTTGAAGGAGCCACCCTCAACATAGTCTCCAGTTTGCAGAAGGGTAACGAGTTGAGGGTACGCAAGGGCCATAGCATATTCAAGATCCAAGTCGGGTTCGGCATTGTATGAAAATGACTGGTTGTAGAGTTGTTCAAATCCGCCGTCTATAGATTCCAGAATTGGAGATTGACCGACTTGAGCTGGAGAATAATTGGCAAAGAACATATCCAAATCATTTTGTAAATACGCTTCAGGCGTTAATGCAACAACACCAAATGTATCTATTTTTGATAAGTATGAATATTGGATATATCTGGGATTAACTGACTTTTGCCGTTTACAAGGAATTTTTTGTTGACAGGAATATTGTATAAAGCACGCAAGCAGTCTGGTGTGGTTACGGAGCTACAGTTTTCCAGCCCTATTAAATGATTGAGCTTGGGACTTTCCCATTGTGATGTGCCATTGGGCTGAGTGACCTTCAGATCAAAGTGAAGTGTTGGGGTAATGAAATCAATGTGACTTCTCAAGTTCTCAGGTATACTATATTCTTCACACGCAATGACTGTCTTCCCACTCTCATGAATGTAGCCTGAGTAATATGTCTCCAGAAGTTGCTCTGCTTCAGCAACCGAGGCGTTGAAGTAGAGCCAATTGATACTTGACGACAACTTGATCTGGGTTTCAGATATGCCAGAGCTTGTGAGCCAGGCCTTGGCAGCATCGACCGTATCCCTGGAGGGAGCAAATGTCTCAGCGACCTGTCTCGCCGACCAATGCTGCCCGAAGTTCGGCGAGGCAGGATCAGAAACGTTCATCAGGAACTGGTATGCTTGGTCGAGATTGTTTTGAACTAAGGCGATGCCCATTCGCAGCATGGTATCAGATCTGCGATTGACTCCAGAGCTTCTTGTCCAATGAGCAGGTAGGCTTTCTCGTTTCTCGTGCACTATGGAGGCGGCATGAGATTGTGCTATCATTAAACCCAGGACACAAATGATTGGATAAAACATAATTATTGGCTTCGAGTACTGACAAAGACATGAAAGAAGATGGATGGTGCCTGGACAATAACAATGAAGAATTACCCATGCAGCTATGCACAAAGTCATAACTCCATAAGTCAGAGTTCTGGGGGCATTGGCTAGCATGATAACTTACAAACGCCTCTCGGCGGTAGGCTATGACAAGCATTGGCGGCCGCAACTCCTGCGTGAGGAAACAATGACATGCCGCCTCGCAACTCAGGCGGCAAGTACCTGATGCTGCCAACAGAGGTTTCAGTCTCGAGCTGCTTTGCATCTCGTATACGGTTCCAGTGCAGCGAGAATTGGCGGAAATCCAGACCTAGAGGTTCCAAACCTTCATACGCGGGGGGCTTTTGGTTGGCCCAACCATCAAAAACAACGCTTGAACAGCGGCCTCCGTCGGCGCACCTGGCGACTAGTAGCTAATCGAATGCCATTTGGTCTCCTTCTTTTTCGAGTTAGAAGGAAGCGACGGTTATGCAATAGTAAGCAATTGTGGCATAAAAGCTGCAAAGGAGCACCAGGCGGTCGTTCCGCGGCCGACCAAGCTTCATGCAGTGCACCCAATAAGTCAGTCAGGCAGTCATCAGCTGACGCTCTTGAGCCAGCTGATTAGCTGACTACAATTTATCAGCTGCTGATCAGCTAAAGCTATCAATAGTAACATGAAAGGGTTGATTGAAAACAGATGCAGTAGTGAAGCAATTGAGAAACTTTAAATATCATAGTGTTTTGCCTAGGATATGGGGCCAAAACAGGCCCAAGTACGCCTAGTCAAGCTAAAATGGAGCTAAAATCATTACTAACGCCTTACCTAGGTAGGTACTTATTAACCCTTAAACCTATCCATAAAATCGAGAAATATTTATTTTATAGCCTTAGCTAAAGTGACTGGCTTAAAAGCCGCTGACTTAATGGACTGCCTGGAGCCTTCATGCTCCGATTACTCAGCATTATCCCCGAACCGACATAGTTTGCATTCCTTCGGCAAACTTTGATCTGACATCGCTATTCTCCTCTCACCACAATGCCTTACTTAACGTATTGCCTCCCATTGCTCAACTTACGAACAGTTGGTGTTGGGTGAGGAATCTGTGACAATATGCATTTGCTTTAGCCTGCAGCAATATCCAGCTCAGCAAGGGCGCTGCGGCGTAAGACGAAAGAGTGTCCGCTTTCAGCATAGAGAGAAATATTTGGCAGATTCGAAAGAAGTTTGGGTTGGGATGCTTTGGCTGGGCCTCCCGGCTCAAAGGTGTTGGCATGATGCTGCAAGGTTCAGCAGAAGAATATCACTGTCACGAACATTATTGCATCTTGTCATAATTTAGTACTTCTTAGCAGCATGTATTTCATTGCAAACATGACATCTCCATTCGAATTCCGCATGTTCCACGACAAAAGTCTGTACTGAACACCCCCTCAAGGAAACAATCTCTAACCCCTCCGTCCACTAAGCATTCCTAGTCGCTCTGTCCCGGCCATATTCGTCTCACCTCAGCGAGGCACATTGGCTAAAGTTTCTTTTCCAACTCCTAGTAGCCGAGACCGCCTTTGCCATGACGTTTCTCGACATCGTCCGGCTTCGTCAAGATGCCACCAGGGATAGCCCGCTCCACAACATCGGGCTTGGTGAGGATACCACCCGGAATAGCACGTTCGACGACATCAGGCTTCGTCAAGATGCCACCAGGAATAGCCCGTTCCACAACATCGGGCTTGGTGAGGATACCACCTGGAATAGCACGTTCGACGACATCAGGCTTCGTCAAGATGCCACCGGGAATGGCGCGCTCAACAACGTCGGGTTTAGTGAGGATACCTCCTGGAATAGCACGTTCGACGACATCAGGCTTCGTCAAGATGCCACCGGGAATGGCGCGCTCAACAACATCAGGCTTAGTGAGGATACCACCGGGAATCGCTCGTTTTTCCATCTCTATAGGTGAGATGTTGGCAGTGGGAGCACTCATGACCGAGTTGATCAAGAGGCCAAGGAAAGGGAACAAGACAATGGTGAAAGACTTCATTTTGGCACCTGAAGTTGAGATATGAGGGGTAAGGCGATTGAGAAGGATGATTGGAGCAAGTAGATTGGATGTTGAAGTGCAATTTGGACGAGGTGCTTCGTTCTTATGCTGACAGTTATGAAGGAGACTGAGTTACGAGCAGAGTCTTGGACATCGATCAGGGACAACCTTGTGACATTATGATATCCGGAAATTTTGATTAGCTTGGTGAGAATCAGACCTTCCAAGTAAGCTTTCCAACCGAACGCTCAGCCACCCGGAGCAAAATGTTGCTTGACTTTTCGAGTGGGTCTTGCTCGCATGCTCGTTCAGTCAGTTTCCATGCATGCCGTGTACCGCAAGGAGTGTAGTAAAGTGTCAGCACATGCGTTAGCTTGAATGCCTTTCAAGCCCAGTCCATTCCGCAGGCCACACCGCGTTCCTTTCAGTTGAGGTTACATTCTGTCTTACCAAGTTACATTTTGTCTAGCTCGGGTCATCATTTAGTAGGTAATATAGATTGTGTCTCAACAATAGTCGGGCTCAGTCGAAGATCAGTGGCCCTGCTCTGGAGTCGAGCTATACAACCCCTCGCTTCGTACTCGACCTCTCTGAACCTTCAAGCATTGAGTCAGTATATCTCAGTACATGTTGCACGTATCGAAGACCTTATATCTTTACAGCATTTATCACACAACTCTCAGAGTCTGGCCGAGATCAATCAAAATGTTTGGGGCACTAAAGTCATGGAGCCCATCTTCACCAAAATACATGGCTTTGCAAGATGATCTTGAAGTTGACCTCCAATTGCGGCCTCGGATAGCATCAAGCCCAATTGATAGTCGAAAGTTCATAATTTTACAATTCTTGCCGTGGATGTTGACCACGTTCTTTGCCACTATTTCGGCATATCTCATACTCAGCGCTCGAAACGTCCCGAAATGTAATGATAACTTCTCTACAGCATATGCAACAGACTTTGGTATGTTCGTGTTTCTTAGGAAACTTTTTGTTCTAACAGGATATTAGGACCAGCAAAATCGGCTATCGAATTCCAAGAAGTGAAATTCAATGGTGGTCCCTCGTTCTACGAAAATAAAACTCTGTATATCCCGAATCCGGATCCTATCAAATACGTTGGCGAACCCAGTGCCCAAATCGACCAATCGTGGGAAGATCTAACTGATAGTAAGTCTGTGAAATCCTTTACAGGAAGCGATCACTGAAGTTATCTCTCCAGACCGGTATATATTGATCACTGAAGAGGAAGCGAGAGACACGTGGGGCGAGGAATATGTTGAGTTCTGGGACCCGTATCGCGGAGGTTATGAGGTTGGATTGGACGTTTTTCACACTTTGCATTGCTTGAATAACATGCGAAAAATGTTTTATCCGGATATCTATCCTGCTCGCGATACTCCTGACACTCGACTTCATCGCGGTAAGTTGGTCAACTCCAAACCTACCAAGAATAAAACTAAGTAATTTTACTAATGTATATAAAGATCACTGCATCGAACAATTGCGGCAATACATTATGTGCTCTGGAGACATGACGCCGATACCAACCCGGTATTTCAAGTCTGTCGACCGTAACTATGTAGACTCCGATCGTGTCCATACCTGCAGGAATTTTCAAATGTTGAGAGATTGGACCACAGAGAGGCACCATGGAATATCAGCAGTTTCAGCCATATTTCAGTCGACAAACTAATGAATGCCTAGCTTATAGTTTTGTTCTGAATTTGGCCAACTTCTAAAGTCTAGCGTTTCGAAATTTGGTTGATAGATTCTGAATAAAATTGTTTCTTTTAGGAGGGTTTTTTGTCACCTGTTATAGTATTTACACTTCCCGAGACCTGAGTGTACGAAGTAATTGAGGCTCTGAATTTGCTTCCACTTGTTTTCCAAAAGAATAAATTATATCCTCTAATGGTCAGCACTCAACTAACTACTCTACTACGACCTTGCCACCAATCAAATTGGTGGCGAAATGTATACGCATCTACATCTGTCGCCGCTTTTTATAGTAAAAGTGAACCATCTCGAATTGTCTCAGCGTTGCATAATGCTAAGAAGACTTTGCAATTCGGTGCTATGTCGGCGGCGACATCCAAAATCAGCTTATGAGGGTGTGATCACCGCGAGGTAACTCTCCATACGGAAATCAACCCAGCAGAAGGTGATCATCATGGCGCGCCGACGGTCTAGGCTTGACGCTATCTTCACTGATCTTTAGTCGAACTGTTGAGGGAGACCGATTCCATGCACGAAGAGACCTTTCGAATTCGGTTGGCTGAACCTCCAGACTTTTCCAATGCAAATAAACGGTCCTTGACCCGCGTCTCCAAACCCATGTAACGTAACTTGAGACTCCAATATTCAAATGCAGGCAAATGGAGCGCTCGCATCTACGGTGAATTTCAGACGAGGTATCTGGATCAAATGCTTGGTACTATGACTGACGGCACAGTCTCCAGCTCGGCAGTTGTTTCATTCGCTATACGGTTCAGATGTTGCCTAAATGATTGTAGCCGACTGAAAAGATAAGTTGTTCCCGATCTTGTGATATCTTATACCTAATCTGCGGCTTATGTGCATATACGGCTCGTTGCACAACGTCGTGTCTTGCAATAAGGTTGGTAATAGCATATTTGCGGGGTTCCGTGCTTACGAGTCGCTTACTTACATGGTGTTTATCGATTTGATATACTATTAAGGTTAGATTTTGCTGAAACTATCATGGGTGTGTACATGTCACTCGCTCCTACCTTCTCTGTTCGGCTAAGCTAATTAGAATTGCCTCCCCGATCGTATGTACACAAACAACGTTGTGTATACGACTTAGGAAGCATAGCACTTACTAGTGTATGTTGGATAACAGATATGAAGGCAGTGAGGGCTGACGCACGCGATCATCTGAAGAGATAGGCTGTTCAAGTGGCTTGGCTGCAGACAAGCTGACAATCTTAGATCTTACGGTGGGCTTTGAAGCTTAATCAGACGTTAGAGGTGGAAAGGCTCGGTTTTTGACGGGACAGGCTTGTCAGATACACCGGTCTTTCAAATATGCATATTGAGGACATTCCCTTTTTAAATGTGAGAGTACTCAAATTTTCTTGCACTTGAGATATCTCTTTGCTTTTTCTGAAATTCTTGAAGTCCCAACTTGGGCAATTATCAACCAGAGAATGTGAGTTTGATAAAGCACTGCTACCGCCAGAATTTTTCATTAATATTCATAGTTTTGAAATGGAAGCTCTTCGCTTATCCTCTGAGACCGTGGTTGACACGATCAAAAAGACGTTGAGATTTAACAAGGAGTATGACTCTGTCTCCGAAGCCGAAGATGACCAAAGCGACTATCAACTTCTGGATGAGAAACGTCGAGCCACGGCCAAAAGCCGTCGCAGTATTTGGAAGCCACTCCTCATCTCCCTTAGTCTCAGCGTTGTTCTAGCAATGCTCCTGGGAATCATCGGACATCAGCACAACAAGCTGAGCAAAGTCAGCAACTTGCCTGCTGTGCCCACAGGGCACGAGCTGGGCGATTGCGGCACCGAGGAGACTGCAGAGAGTGCTAGAGCTGCAGGATGCAGGTTTGATCCTATGAGTTGGATTGTGAGCTTCTCTCGACCAACCCTCATTAGTAAATGACTAACATTCATATAGTGGGTCCGCCCGGAATGCTACACCGAGGATCTCATCAACGACTACTTTAATCGTACCGGATTCAAGTTCTACAAAGACTGGCATCTTCGTCCTGAAGACGAAATACCCATGGAGCAGATCTATTTCGGTACCGACATGCAGGTGTATACAGAGAAAAACTTTCATGCTGTGCATTGTAGCTACATGTGGCGTAAGATGCATGCTGCAATGGTGAACAGGTTGCCAATTGACAGCGACTTGAGCAATTGGCATCATACGATTCATTGTGAGAGTATCCACTTGAATGATATTTTCCATGAGGATGTGCAGTGTACGCCGGAGATGATATGCCCAACCCAGCTAATTCCACTGTGGACGAGCTGCGGCTATTTCTGAGCAGTGGGAAACATTAGATAGTCTCAAAGGCTTTCATGAAGTAGGAAGGGAGTTCCAGTAGAAATAGGAATGGGATTTGTGATTGATGAGTGGGCCCCAGAAACCGAGGGCCTGCTCTGGTTAACTGATTTGAGATTTCGAAGGAAACATGCCTAGCAAACTTGGAGAAATATGAAGAAATATATTTTTAAGATGGATATTGCTTTAGTGATACTGGAATTCGCTTTGGCTTTGAGTCCAAACGCAAGAATATGCCGTTGAGACCTGATGTTGCCTCTTCAGGGGACTATCTTTTTAGCGAGAACGTGCCCGCAGCAGCTAGAGATGACGAGGGAAATATCTCACATTGTCTATAAATGACAGCCAATGAGATCTACCCCGTGAAAGACGCTGCACACTAATGCAATGATAAGCTGAAGAACTAGTAAGAGACAGGTATTTCTCGCCCACCCATCTCCCTCTTCCTTTTCTCTCCTCATTCATCCACTGCTACTTCTTATCTTCCGCAGTCGTCCTTACCTACCATCACCCAAACTTCTTACCATCATGAACAAACCAGAGAAGAGCCTTGAACAAGAGCCCCTCTATCACGAAGTTGACCTAGAACACTTCCATGGAAAAGGCCTATTAGGTCCTAGATCTAAACAGTCTTTTCTCTCTCGCATATTCCCACCATGCTTTCGCTGGCTTATAGAACTCTGGATGCTGATCGTAATTATTGTTTTGCTGTCCCTCCTACGCAGTCGGAAATGTGTTGAAGTCATGCACCATCAAGCTCCGGAGCTGGAGAAGCAGTATTCCATGCCTGAACGTAAGCAAATTCCCGACTATGGAAAATATATCTACTAACTTGTGACAGTGGGTCTACACATAGAACAGTCACTTAACGATTCCCGCTATGCTCATGAGCATATGTTCGACAGCGACGAAATATTCAAGGGAATTCTCCACAACTGGCTTGAGCTTGAACCAAGTATACCTCTCTAATCTGAAAGAAGCTGCCGGAGCTGACGCAAGATTCAAGGCGGCAGAGGCTGGGTCCGACTTCCAGATCACGACGAATATGACATCGGCCCGCCCTATGTGCAAGATCCATTCTGGACCGGGCATGAAGCACCTGGGTACGAAGTGGGCGCTTTTCATCAACTACATTGCTTAGTGAGTTCACCTGGTTCCATTTTCCTCTGCAATTCATTTCTAACGGCATACCATAGTCCACGATCATGATGGCCTACTACGACAAGCGTGTTGGACGCACCCTCTACAAGTACGCCGACGACGAGCACCTCGCTCATTGCTTTGATGCACTACGCCAGCACATCATGTGTGTCTCAGACATGACTATCGAAGGAAATTGGACTTCTCCAGAGCCGGAGAAGGCCGATCCGGTTGTGGTGAGTCCATGGGGAAGTTGGCATATGTGTAAGAATTATGATGAGTTGAAGGAGTGGGGCGAAAAGAACAAGGCTTGGAACTTAACTGTGCTGGGTGACTATCTTTAAGGGGGAGACTGGGGAATATTGGAAATGTGATGAGAATCTTGGTAAAACGTGTGGTAGGAAGACTGCAAGTAGCGGAAGAAAGGAGAGGAAGCTTAAAAACATACGTAGGTAGCTTATTTGATCAATGTTGCTAAAATTGTTGGTAACACAGGTATTGCATCATTTTTCCAATCACAGCTGCTAGCTCTTGCTAGCGGTTCTGATTCCGTTGGTAAGGTATGCTTGTCTTGTTCTAAGTGTAGATGAGGAAGCGTGGAGGTTAAGCCTACCGCTTAGTCATCATTCGCTGAGTCACTTGTCAAATCACGTGGTACAGGATATTACTATCCCGACAAAGGGGTATTTATCATTTCTTAGTATTGATTATAATTATAAGAGGCTTTTATAATATTAGTGGTAGTGTTTAATAGCTTGTCTATTTTCTAGAAGTAAACAGAGCATGGAAGTTGGGTCTGTGGCGTAGCAGCACATCAACCAGCTCAGCCACATCTATAATGAACGAAATGTGGAGCCGAAGTCCTACCGAGTCAGATCTCCACTCACGTCCAAGAATAAGCACGGATCCACCGTATATACTTTTCCATTCTGAATAGCTTCACAAAATGAATTTTGGCATTTCCGTCCCTTGCACGTGAGAAATCATTCTAAAGATTACTCACACCACAATATTTCTCGTCATAAGTTGTAGACAGTGGCAAGTGCCATGTACCTGCGCCTCACTTCAACGTCCGTCCTGACTCTTACAGACACTGCGGACAATGGCGCATAGAGTGTCTCCGATCCAAGTGCTTCGCTTGCGGGTGTTTTTTCACTGTTATCCCCTCTTCTTCTATACCGACGAGTAGCTCGTACTTCCAAGTGGCGGAAGGCAGACTCTCACCGGTGCATGTCTTTGCACAGTATGCAATTTCGAGTCGGCGAGGAGGGGAGCATGGGTTTATCAAAATCATTGATAATAACACTCAACTCTTCAACCTATTCTGTCAATTTGCAAAAATCCCGACATCGGGTCATTTCTCATAGAAAGTTCTATGGGTATCTGTTCCTGCAGATAACTCAAATGCTCCTTCGTGTAGCCTCGTGGCGAATCTCCCTTTCCAATTTGTACTTACGCGCCATTTGTAATTGTTTTAATAAATGTAGCTAAGTAATATCTGCAACCATGAATATTAATGCACAAAAAGAAAGTCTTGTGCGGTTGATGTTTTTTCACGCGGCCACACGGTTTGAGTTGCGATAAAGGACCACTTAATTGCTTTGCTTTTCTAGTGCTGGTTGAAGAGGATTGTACGAACACATGATGGGAAATAGCGAAAACGATTTGCATATCTAGGTGCAAATCCAGCCTTTTCGAAGCTCTATCTTGAGAATATTGCTACTGACGATCTTGGTTGTTGTCGGGCAATCGCTGATCGTTCCGTTTCTTCCTTGCTGTACAGTAAAGCTGACGCCTGGACTCCCGTGCTACCGAGAGATCAAGGCCAACTACTTTCTGCAGCGCCCGGGGCCGGGTCCCGTGCAACATGGTCTTGTAGATCTCATGACGATGTCCTTACAAGGTAACTATTCTTAGCTACAAAAAACATCATGTCCAACCAAGATGTTGGAACTCATCGCCACAGTATACGCCGCGAACTTGAAACAAGACACCCGCGGATACTTTTCAGTGTAACTGGGCAATTTTTTCGATCAATGGAGCGAGCGGCAGAGAACAAGATGCAGTGTGTTGCTTTGAACAAAATATCTTCTCGAGTCCAGATCGCAGCTCTCCACAGCAAACGCACGTGGAAGCGGGTAGGCAATTAATCGGCTGCATGCGAAATAATTACCGGTCTCAACGGCTCCGATCCATCGCGCCTGATTATTAGATCAAAAACGGTGCAGGCCACGCTGCCACCTGCTCCTCTGGGTGGGTGAAAGTCCAGACGCCGACGGTTTTGCGGGCGTGTAAAGCACGTTTCCTGCGCCAACGCGGCACAGCGCTTACCGGTATACCTAGATCGTCAAGGGCGACCACGTACAGTACACATCCCAGAGCAAGCTAGCCAATTACGAAGTGCAATCTCGTAGAACGCGAGATTGGTATTGGTCACGTACAAATGGTGTACTGGGCCCCTCTCCACAGACTTTCTTCTTCTTTGCAACCCTCTTGGTATGTCTGCAACGCCTGGTTGATGATAATGGATTTACTGCGACTTGGGCCCCAGAGATGACAGCCGGACTGTCTATAGCACCGAAGTGTCAGTTCGACAAGTCAAGGAGCTTGGATTCAATGACGTTGGATACTCGGGATGATGACAGGGGAGAGTATATCAGATGCCAATCAACTGAGGTCAACCAACTCGAGCCATCAGAGGAAAAGTCAACAGGAAACCGTGTCAATTCGCTTAGTTTTCATTCGAAATACTCAACGGATGTCGCAAGCAATTTAGGTATCGCCGAACCGGTACCTTGCAGTGCTGAGTAAGTGATTGATGCCTCCTCCGTGAGCTTCCGCTGATTATAAGAAGGGAAATTGGGTTGATGGAAGACTTTTCCATTACAATGGAAGAGCTAGAGCAAGCAATTCTTGCTAGAAATCATGCTTCTAGCATAGATGCAATGATCAATAATGCGCTCTCGGAAGGTCTACCTATAATGCGGAGACAAGACTCCGAATCTGTAACCACTACAATTGCTCTATCAATCATAGAACCAGGAGCTACATCAGCACCAGCACCAGCAGCATCAACAATAACACCACAGGAGTTATCACCAACATCTTCAGCCCAGTCCTCAGTCACAGACTCAACAATTTCCACAACGTCCGCACCGACGTCTACACCTTCATTTTCAACAACAGACATTCCTTTACTTATCGACCCAGGCTCACTATCAACGATATATTCCATTCCTTCCATTCCTTCAAGCTCGACATCACCGAGTGCAACCGCTTCTCCTAATTCAATATCATCCTCCGGCATCAGCGTCGGAGCAAAAGTTGGCATCGCTCTTGGTGCCATTGCCTTGGTAACAGCCGTCACATGCTTACTTATAATACTACACGTCAAGCGGCGACGAAGGTCACTACAAACCGCAACCACAGGCAGGTCTGAGAAGAAGAAGAAGAGGAACAAGGCCAGAGGCGAGTCCACGATCGAGGTTGGAAATCTCCACCAAGAACCCGCATCACCTAATATTTCTCAACCACCACTGCAATTAGCACTCCCACCCCTATTCATCAGAGAATCAGCACCATTCAAGTACCCACGGCAACAAACTCCACTATCGCCAGACCACAACCTATCATCAGACCAGAACTTATCATCAGATCAGCATAATATAAATCCATCACCAGACCAGCATCAACTCAGAAAGAAAGCTTCAGAAGACAAAGAAGTCGTGTCCCCAGGCTTCTCGATCCCGCAAACATTCAGAAGCAGCAACGAGAAAACCGGCCGCCTTTCCAGGTCGTCTACACCACAAGATCCTTTTAGAAGCAATTCGCAGACCTCAACTCCCTCGGACGGCCCGCATGAACTTGACACGGTCGAGAGGGTCGAGTTATCCGCCGGCTACCACCCCAGCACCATTTCCCGCACCGTGTCCCCCGAAACCAAACGCGACGGCACCATATCCCGCGGCGTCGCATCAAGCAGTCTACGGCGGCCCTCGAACCTGACGGCAGAATCGCCTAGGAGATCGAACCGGATGGAAGAAGACAGAATGCAGGGTCTTCGCTCGCGCTCAAATACGATTGAAGAGGGCGGGGTTTCAGAGGAAGCGCATTCACCAAGGGATGCGAGGATTTATGGGCAAGGACATATTTCTGCCATGTCGGAGAGGATGCATGCGAGTCAACGGACGGCGAGGACGCATCAAACGGATCATAGTGGGAGGTCATTTTTGGATATGACTGATTGATTGATGCGGTATATGAGATGATAAATAACGTTAATGAAATGTATAATATATGACATATGTTTAGCCTTGACTTGACTTGACTTGACTGTTTGTTCTGGACGAGTGTCCATTGGTTGCTACATTACCTGTACTTGTTATTGGGTGATTAACTCCGTACTAGCAAAGGAGCGTTCAAAGGAAGAGACGCATTCGCTCAAATCCAGACGAGCCCGAGAACATTCAAGTCGAACGCGGAGTCTCGGGTACGGGATCGCTGGATTTCCGTCGTAGTAAGCCGAATCCTACTCATCTTATCCCTAGCTCTAACCCCAATAGGCAAGTTCAGACGAAATTAGCTCGACGACGGGACGCCCCTCTCTTATCACCAGAACAAAACTCGAATAAGTAACATCAGAGTTTGGCAAAACACCACGAAAAGCTTCCAGCTTGACCCCATAACGATGTCCTAATAAATACGATAAGTCATAAACTTCTTATCCAACAGTTTCATTCTACTTTTCAGAGGTAGAGGTAAAAAGCCTTATGACCAGCCAGCATGGCTCTAGATCGTCGCCAGGAAAGCCCTGCTGAACGTGGGGTAGACTACCCTGATCGGTTTTCTGCGCTCTACACTTGCGGCTCCCTGCTTCTTAAACTATGCTTTTACTGCGAATAGAGCCAGTGTTCTGAATGATTGTCTATCTTCTTGATCTCGTTTGTGGTCCAGTCTATATATGGGTTATTTCATCTCTTTGATAGGTTTGGGATACTGTAAGAGTGGTTAGCACCCAGCTTTGGCAAATATTCTCAGACAGCCTTGTTTATACGGAAAGTTCCTCTAAAGATAAGAGACCCTGTCAATATGATTTCAAGCCGCTTTCTACACGGTCTGCCTTACCCCAAGCTCTGGAGCCCTATACCGCCTGTATCACAAATATGATTGGAGGTTTCAAGACCCGGGAAGCCCAACCTTTGACTCAACGGGCTTCGTACTCCGAATTGGTGAGTTTTCAATTGTCTTGGCACTTTTCTATTTGCTGCCTTCTTGTTTGTGGCGTTATATCCCGCTTCGAGCTGAAAAAAAAAGAAACAAAGTTGCTAGTCCCAAAAGACTTCAGCTGCGGCTGGCCAGCTGTCAGTACCTTATACACGGAAATGGAAATTATCAATGCATGGTATCGGGAATCATTGCATTGAGCAATGAAACATAAAGTGCAGACAAGTTCCCATTTTCATCTGGCGTTGAAATGCACATTTGAAGTTTAAAGATAGCCAACTTTTGACAAGACTTTTTAAAGTCAAGGCACGCAAAATGCAGTACTTGCTACAACTATCCCTCTTCCTGCTCGCGGGTAGCATAACCCTCGCAGATCTCATCCGCGTGGCGCCGCGCTCTTCCATCCCAGAACTCACATCCCTCACCCGGCGGCAATTCTGCCCGTTCTCGCTCGAGATCTGCTCTTCGGCCAATGGCGATGCGCTCTGTCTAGAGCCAAACGAAGTGTGCTGCCAACTCACCGATGGAACGAATCCTTTTACTTGTATGTCGTTGTCCTCCTTTTCCATTTCACTCATCCGCTTTCCTTTCATTTTCAATCAAACGGATATGTACAATTGCCAATTACACAAGCACACTCGCTAACTAACAATCCTCCAAAGGTTCCATTGACTATCCTTACTGCTGCCCCCCAGCCACCGATGGCACGTTTCTCTGCGGCGACAGCGCACAATGCACAGGATCCGTCAACGACGCGCCGTCAGCTACTGTGCTCCCCACCGCGGCCACCGGTACTTCTCTGCAAGCGTCATCTGGGGGGTCGGGACAGACCGCATCTGTGGCCTCGGCACAGACATCAACGGCCCCGTCTGTGGCCTCGGTACAGACATCAACGGCCCCGTCTGCTACTGCTACTAAAAACTCGGGAGGACAGACTGCTACCGTAACAGCTGCTGCGGCTGCTACGAGCACGGCGAAGGGGGGTGCGGGAAGAGTTGAGCGCGTGGGGTGGGGTGTTGGTGGGGTTTTGGTCGCGGCTGCTGCTTTGCTTTGAGAACAGAGGATAGGGGTGAGCAAATGTGCTTGGGTGGATTAATGAGGTCGAATGCGTGGAGTTCAATATTACTGTTTTGGGGACGGGGGGCGTTGGTCTGTAAAGCGTTACGTTACCTACGCTATGATTGCGGATATGATTTTCGTTTTATGACACAATTGCATATATTTCATTCTCGAAATACTATGTATTTCTTGAGAGGTTTCAAGTCTAGTGGTGGCCCTTCCCCTTTGCTGAAGTATTGAAATTTTTACAGCGTGGAACTAGTTGCGGTGAAGATGCTTCCTGTGCACGCTGAATCTGCCTGTTATTTATGTGCTTATTTCGCCCATTTATGTTTAGAAGAATAACTTCTCTTTAGGTTTTAGAGGTAGGGAGCAAAGTTGAAGATCTAGGTAGTACAACCAGGCGCATGCTCGCTTTACTAAGTTGTTACCGAGCCCTGCCGTGTAACAACGAGCTTTTATTACAATCCTATAATCCTCTTGACTGGTAATAATGGCCCTCAAAGATAGAAATAGCTTCATGAAACATCATCGCTTGTGTCTACCAGATCATACTGCGTTAACACTGGATCAGTTGTCAATTCAAACTCAATATCATATGATGGCAGGCTCATTTTTTGCCAACGCAATATCCACCTTGGAAGGCTACAATATCACATCCGCAATCCTAGATCCGCAAGACTGTGTGGATAAGTCGGAAGTGAATATGACTGACAAGCGTCTTTGGTCCGCGCCTATTGATATATTGTAATTTTTCACATCGCTTTCTCTGCCCCGTTTCGCCGGTCAAATTACAGTGTAAGTTACTACGTTAGATGAATGTTTATTTTGTACAAAATCTACCTATGATGCCGATGGTGTAGTATATACACAGCCTCAGGCATATAACCTACGCCTTCGTTGCAACTTTCTCTACGTGGATGCAATAAATGGCCGAATAATGTGCCAGACTTTTGGTACATTATTCCGCCACTTTTTTCATCCACAGAGAGAATCTTTTCTTAAAAAGTTTAGCGAGAATTGGGAAAAGGGGTAATATTCCGGATCCTTTTCTTGGCTGAGAGTTATATTGAGCATGAAATGTTGCTTTGAATTTGATATGTTTACTCTGCCACACCAATCCACAGATATTTCAAGCGGTGTCATGAAGCAGTTTCATTAGCTTGTTGCTTCCACGCTCGCTAAAGGTCGTGGTTGTTTTTACCTGCGAAGTCCAACGAACTACACAACACCTCTGCATCCCCCACAACACCAACTCAAACTTCAACTTACCATAGACCAAAGACGAGACAAGATGACGAACCAGATGGTCTGCTTCATGTGGCGAAAGGGAAAGTGCGCTTCTGGCAGTATGTGCAGGTTCGCGCATTCCGACGCGCTGACGGAGGGCACCCGTAAGTAATGATACTTTTCGGTTGCTCTGCCGGGCAGGGCCAATTGTTGACTTGAGAATAGTTCCTACTTCTTCTGCTCCCTGGGTTTTGAAGTCACATTCTGACCGCGATCCACCCAACAAATACGCCTCATTCAAACCCTCAGCTGCATATACCAATTCCAAGGACCCCGCCTTCATCATGAAGGGTAGCGGCAACTTGATCGCCGTTCTCGAGCCCTTGAAGCCAGAAGATGACAACAACAGCCTCATTACCATCCAAAACTCCCGCCTGATTGCTTCATATAACTGGTTGGACCACGACGAACCGACGATTCTGGTGCCTGGTCTGTCATCAAACTACCGCCTTTTGAAGAGAAGTAAATATGCTAACTTATGTGTTATGCAGGTTATCCAGCAAGTATGTCCATCCCCAAGCTTCCAGTACGAGTTCCTCCGGTTACCGGCAAGATATTCATCGACCAAAACACGGCTCGATGTCCTTCATTCTCCTTCCTCCCGCTATTCGAATCCATCGCTACTGTCGACCCGGAATTCGACATGTCCTCAATCCAACTAGTCACGGACAGAGGTAACATAGTGAAGCTGTTGAGTTTTGTCTCTGGGAAGTCCGGCTATGTTCTCGGTCGTGCAGCTCGGACATGGAGAATTAACGTAGATATCGTTGACGATACCATGTTCTTTAGTCGATGGAATCGCATGGTTGCCACACACTCCGATCACCGCAACCGCAGCCCCAACAACTCTCATGGTCACTCAATGCCTCCAGCACTGACCTCATATGGACCTGGTTTTGAGGAGAGTACGTCTCATCATAGAATTATGCAATACTCGTTAGGTGGAATTGAGTGTCTTGTCCGCTTCGAGGTTGATGCGTACATTGAGGATGCAGAGGAGCCATTAGGGGCTGAAGAAGGTGTTTCTTGTGACAGTACAGATGGATCTGTATCTTCAGTCTCTCAAGGCGGATGGCAAGACCTCTTTTTGAGTGAAGAAGAGGCAGCTCCATCGGTCGAGGAGAGTCATCCAGAAGCTGAGACTTTATCAATGGAACCCTTGAAGCTTGACACAATTAATAGGGTCCGCACCATTGCAGCAAGCAGACGTGTGCGAGTCATTGAACGTGGTACTCTGGTCCCTCCTCAACTCGTCGCTGAGATCCGATCGCACTCCACTTCTTCAAACTCTATTAGCGCCCATGAGATCGGACCCCAGTATTGGATTGCACAGCTAGAGCACGTTTTCGTTGGCCACCACACGGAGGGACTACTACAGAGGATCCAGACCTTCAAATTGGCTGGCTTTTACAAGGAGTGGGAAATGGAACAGCAGGAGTACTTGAGAAGTCTTGTTCGAGTCATTGGTGATATCAAGGCAGCTGTCAAGAATGTTCGAGGGCAAAAGGGAATGGTCGTGCTCGAGGATAATGAGGCAGATGGGGGGAGAGAGCTGAAAGTGTACGAGCTGAAAGTGTACGAACGTAAAGGTTGGGATTCAGTCTTGCCATCAGGTACGAAGGAGAGGTTTTGGCCCAACGCGGGAAAGAATTGATCGAGTACTGAGTGACTGCACTTTGTTCAAAAACAGATATCCATTAAAGATTCAAATGGAAAGGGGAAAATGGGCAAACGGAAAAAGGCGTCACAGGCACAGGCAACGGATAAAGGGATATTTGATGTAGTTGGCTTGTCTTTGCTGAGAATTAAAAGCACACATTTGAAATCAAAGGAAGAAACTAGCAGAATGATTCTATTTTATTCTTGCGGTCTCTCTCGAGGTATTTGCCATTCGGCTTGCTCTTCGCTTGTTTCTTGCGTGCACTCTACGTGTATGAAATAAGTGGCGGAATAATGTTCCAGAAATCTAGTACATTATTCCGCCACTTGTTTCATCCACAAAGAGCGTGCATTTCCAACATTGACAGACCCCTATCTCCAATTTGGTCACCATAGCTCAAAGGGCTGCCGACGATTGGTGGTGAGTGGTTATGCAATTGCTACAACTAAGCAAACTATGAGAAGTACCGTACCTTGAACTGGCGGTAGATTGCAGTAATATTACTTTGTCTGCCATGCCCTCTGAAAGGAAGCACCAATTGGGACACAGGATTGAAGGTTGCTAGGTAGCAAACTTGGAAGTCTCGTGAAAGTAGTCTCATTGTAAAAGTTTCACTTATAAGTACATGGCTTTAGCCCCCCCTTTTTGAGCATTCACTTCTCGATCCACCCCTCAAACCTTCACCAAACCTTCAGTCAACCCGTGGACAGTCAAAACATGGTGAGGATATGCCCACACTTTCTCAGGGGAAGATGCCGGTTTGGAAAGGATTGCAAATTCTCGCATGGTGCTCGTGGTGAGAGGAATATTCCTTGTCCCTCAGACACAAGACTTATAACTGACATTAATAATTAGGCAGCGAGCCTTTGGTATCCGAAAGAGACAAGCAGGACCGCGCGACATTTCAGAAAGCCATGACAGCTGCCGGGGAACTACTTGATACATTCCATCCCGTCGGACCAGGCTCTACTCAGACGGAGTCTGTCAACATCGAGAACTACGAGACCATTGCGTCGTACAACTGGAAGAACACCGAACACTCTACGATCTACGTACCTGGTATGTTGCAGGCTCTCAATAAATGACATGTTATGTGTCAACTACTGTACCTCCTCTGACACTATAATCAATAGGAAGCCCACCAAAATGGACCCCGCCGCCGACTGTGCCCCATTCTTTGTCAAAAGATCAAGGCGAGATCTTTGCGGACCAAAACTCGTATCGCAGTACGGCATCGCCCTTTGACCCGTTCTTCAAAGCTGTGCTTGAGACTCACCCGAAGTTTGATATGAACCCAATCGAGCTAGTCACGGACAGGTGAGTAGCCTTGAAGTCCTACTTTGGAAAGCAGGAGCTGAATCCTTCAACGTTACTATCCTACTTACCCCAGCTCTACGTGGATGAAATAAATGGCCGAATAATGTGCCAGATTTTTGATACATTATTCCGCCACTTTTTTCATCCACAGAGAGCCCAGTTCACCAAATCAACCAAATCAAGAAGCGATACACTAATGCCTTATCACAGAAACAATCTGCGCAAGCTGATAAGATACACTTCAGGGAAAAGCAGCAACAGTTGGCGAATGGACGTTGACTTGGTTGGTGATACGATGTTCTTCTCCCGTTGGGAAGCAAATGTCGTTGAACTTGTTACGGGAAGTCCTAATTCGCATTACGGCCACAACTTTGAGAAAGCATTTACGACTTTCCATGATGGGCTTGAAGACAGCACGTCGAACCATCGTATTGTGCGTTACACCATCGGTAGCCTGCAGTGCATGGTGAGATTCGAGGTTGATGCCTATGTTGAGAATGGCGAGTATGTAAACCTTTATTCCATGCCCACCCACTCGATTGAAGAGCTTTCAATATCCCCGAAGCCCAGCCCCTTAGTCAGGCAATACTGATGAAATGCATTAGGCCAGAATCGTTCTCAACTCAATCCAGGGACAACGACAACACGGAAAGATCTGATATCTCATCCGCACTGGAGGGGCTCAATATCAATTTCGACTCTCCAACCGCTGCGCCAACACCAGCCAACGAAGTTCAAGTCATTGCACGCGGAAGAGTTGTATCAGACTCTGCGATCGCTGAGCTCAAATGCCTTTTTCGCCCTCTCGATTACGAGGATCTGTCGCAACTCTGGGTATCGCAGACGCCGCACCTGTTCATCGGCTACCACGATCACGGCCGCATCAGTCAATCAGTTCAAGACCAGGATATGAGAGCCAGACTTTTGAAGTGGGAGGAAGATAACAAGGACCACTTGAGGAATATGGTAAGTAACTTCTTTTAGACTTTTGTTCCCTTGAGCCTCTATAGTTGAGCAGTTTGGCTGTCTAGGGGCAGGACCCGAAATTCACCCCGAAACACGTTTTGTCTACCATGCAGTACTGACACGACAAACCTTCTAGGTCCGCATTATCAAACGAATGAAGGAGACTGCCAAAGGCGTGAAAGATGGAAAGTGCACGTTGATGTACGAGAAAGGCTCTGGGGTCTTGAAACTCTACCAGAGGACGGACAAAGACTTTGTACTACCCGCTGGAGTGAAGAAGAGGTGCTGGGGAGACTTGAAGGAATCATCAGCTTGATGGCTGAATGATGAGATAGGGGAGGGGCAGAGGTAGAAGGATAGTGTATTAGTGTGGAAACGTAATTGCCAAGATTAATTGAACGACTCCTAATCCATAGCCAACATAACTTGCGTCTCTTGCCCGCTTGAGAATCCAATATCTTCAGCTGGCTTTGCCCAGCTCAGCCAGCAATTACTTGGAAGCGCATGAGAGAAAAAATGAAGCAGATGAATAGTATATTTGGCAGTGGAAAGTGCTACAATTTGCAGTGCGGCAGAGATGTTGCAATCACGTGTCTCCTCCCCCTATCTTGCTTCCGAGCATCCATCATAGGGGGTGAGAATGGTCGCAGTCACCGTTTCACTGACATTTACTTGGGATGGCATCCTCAAGAATCTGCGCTTTGTTGCAAATGTGCTACCTAATGCCCGCTCCAACGAGAGAGTTACTCAGTGTCAGGTCGTGGACGATTCGAATGACATGATGATCTGCTGTCTGTTGGTGAAAATTGGTCTCCATCCGTATATCCATCGAGATTCATACAATCGAGGAAAAAGCATCTCCCTTGACTAGCGCAGATGCTCTGTGACGATAGCCTGCGTGTATAGGTAGGGTCGGGATCGAGGCGGATCACGTTTTATTGCGGGGCTGAAGCTCTCAAAGTATTGTAGAGATTGCAAATCCTCAGGTCCTTCCAACGTCCGATGCTGGAGTGGTATAGATCAACAAGATGAATGCATCCAAGCAGATTCTCAATCAAGATCAACGCTTCATCATAAAGCCATCGAAATCGTCGCCCTCGTCCTCATCTTCGTCCTCTTCCTCGTCCAACAACTGCGGTTTCGTTTGCACAGCCTTCAAGTCCACCATACTCTCCTTCGCCCTCAAAGCCTCTCTCTTTTCCCGCATCTTTTTAACCCTTTGTTCCAACCCCTGCATCTCGTCCAACTCATCCTCCATTTTCCTAGCGGCATCCTCTTTATCACCTTCCAGCTCCGCCTCTTGTCTCTCTTTGCGCTGTGTCTTTGTTTCCTCCAAAGATTGTGCCGCTAGCTGAGCAGCAGACATGGCTGGCGCAGAGATAATGGCGTCTTCCGCTGCTGGTATTTCCGCCGCTGCAATGTCTGCTTCGAAGGCAGCCCATTCATCTTCATTGACATCTGCCACAGTTTGGTGTGGAGGAGTGGGAGTGGCTTTGGCAGGCGTTGCTGGTCTAGAGGGAATCTGTATGTCATTTACAGGTTGTAGCTCAGGTTGGGGTTCAGCAGCTGGGTCGAAGAAATCCTCGGGGAGGCCATTCGCAGGTTTTGTTCGTTTCCGTATTGTTTCTTCTCCATCCTCACTCGCTTTCCGCTTCTTCTTGTTGCCTTCAGTGGCAGCAACAGGTTCTGGGGTTTGCTCTTGCTCCTTATCCTGCAGCTTCTGGAATCGCATAATATGTCCCGCTGATCGTAGATGGCCCTCCCATAGCGATTCGCTCTTCAGCTGAAGGTGGCAGACTACGCAGAGAAGAGTTCCGGTCGGAGTGTACGAGGCGTATTTGTGCTGAATCCGTCGAGCTGCTCGCTCATTCTTAAGGAGTGAGCGTACATCTGCCATGGGGAGGTGTAGATTCGTAAGAGGTTGCTGAGTGTTGTTGGTAATTTGTCAAGAGAGTTGGTAGACTTATGATGAAGCTGAAGATGCTGATATTCCGAGGTCCAAAGCTCCCTCTCGTTTAGACGGAAGACTATACCTAAAATAGTTAATCTTATCTACTAGCTTCTTTGCCGATCCCCGCGAACCCGACGCCGACGTCTATGACCCAAATTTCTCGGTTTCTCGATTCCCACCAGCACAAGGTGGACGAGCCAACAACACCAAGACATCCCCCTCTCGACAACATCGCTCAAGGGGTATATCCGCACATTTCTTACAACCACGGTGGCGACTGTCTTGCGACCACACCACGCCTGTGTGATTACACAATACCTCTCCAACTCAGACTTGAACGCGCACGCCATCTTGGAGGGGAAGAGAACTGGCTGGGTCGCGTCAATTTCTGTGCTTGGTGGAACATTCGGGGCACTTTATTCTCGGGATAGCTTCATTATCTTTGTCTCTACCGTGTCTCTCCTTTTCAACATCATAGTCTGTTTGTAGAGCCCTATCAATCAGTGATCGCGTTAGAAAGCGCAACGCCTGCCGCGAAGAGCAGCATCGCACCTATTTGAAATCAACTCAACACCGGCGTATTCGCACCCCCATCTCCCTTGTAAACCGATATCACCAACAGACTCACTCACTACATACCGTGAGCGTTGTGTATTCTATTCATCATGGCTGGTAAGTGATTGCCCCACTGTCAGGTATCGAGCCTGCGCGTCGACCCTCCTTCGACGGGATGCGACGCCGGCGAATCCATTTCCCTTTCACATGGCATCTGCTAACCAAACTTCTATTACAGACGAACCTCGAAGATCCGTTCGCGCGACGAAAGGACAGCATACCAAAACCTCCGACCTCCTCGATCAATCCTCGCCCGCACCCACAACAGGCAAGAAGAAAATAACCAAAAAGTCATCAAAGAAGGCAGCCAAGAAAGACGACGATGAGGAAGTTGAGATTATTCGATGTGTTTGCGGTGCCATAGAGACTAGCGATGAAGATACGGAGCCTTGGATTGCATGCGACGAGTGTGAATGCTGGCAACATAACATTTGCGTTGGTATCAGCCGTTTTGGAGACGAAGCTCCTGAACAGTACTTATGCGAGAAACATGACCCGTCTTTCCCGCTGCACAAGGAGTTGCTGGATGGTTTGAAGAAAGGAAGAAAAGTCTGGGAGGAAGACGTCGAAAGGTTGAACAGGAAATTGCCGACGAGGAGGCCGAGAAGGCGGGCCATAAGAAGAAGAGTAAGAAACCACAGGCCAAGAGGGCAAGCGATTTGTCCGAGATCAGTCATGCTACCAATGGAAAGGCAAAGTCTCCTTCGGTTCCTGTCTCCGAGAAGAAGGGAAGCGCGGCGAGATCCGGAAGTACCAAGAGAAAGAGTAGAGATGAGTCTCATGATACTGATTCAAAGGTACGTTTGTATTGCTCCCACACTTCTACACTCAGTTCTAATCCCACGTCAGGAACCCCAAGCAAAGATCCGCAAGGTCTCTGAACCCCGTCAGAAGTCTCCTCCCTCTGATTTGCCTGCGAGAATTCTAGACCTCGAGACTTTCCGACAGCAGAGCGCGAGTCTTATACTCAAGAACCTGAAACTCACTATTCCCGCCGCCATCCAAGCTGGCCTGTACTACCTTAGTGAGAACGATTCCGTCGAAGCAAAAGCGGAACGTCTTGCGATTGAAATCGAAAACGCCGTCTTTATCACCCACCCAAAAGCATCATATGTCAAGCAAGCTCGTTCTGTAGCCTTCAACATCAAGGTGAACCAAGAGCTATGCAATGGCCTTCTTACAAGGACCCTTACACCCAGTGCTCTAGCAGTCATGAGTTCGGATGACATGGCTAGCAAACAATTAAAGGCAGAGACAGCAGAGATGAAGGCTCGGGCGGACAAACAGTCGATCATGATCAGTGACAATGATGGACCACGTGTGCGAAGAACTCACAAGGGTGATGAGATTGTGGAGGATGACAATTTTGCTGTTTCAGATGATCGTATGGCTACAGCTCGCCGAAGGAGCATGCTTGACCCAAATGACGGAATGGCATCCCGGTCAAGAGAGAACACGCCTGGGGATGAAGTCGAACTGCCCGAGAACATTGATGATCATCGGTCCCACGATGACATTCGAAGTCACGTTGTTCCGAGACAGCCTCTCATGGTCGAAACCAAGCAATCACACCCACCTACAAGAAAGGCGTCCGGCCAAAGTGCCTTTGACATTAATAGAGACATCAACAGAGCTGTCAAGAGCGTTCAATCACCAGTCGGCACACAGCATATTCGTCGACCATCGGTGATTAACAATGCTCCACCGGTCGATGGACCAGGCGTTGATCCCGAGATTGACAAGCTTCTCGAAGACGATGGTAATGAGTCTCCTCCATACTCGCCAGCCGAGTACAACTCAGATCCTGAGATTGTTTGGCGCGGAACCGTTACGATGGATTCAATTGCGAAGTTCCCAGCGGTAGCAAAGCACATTGGTGGGGCAGATCTTAGTAGTAAGATTCCATGGGATGATATTCTTCAAAAGGATTTGAGGGTAGCTGGTCGTATCGATCAAGAAAAGGCCAACGAATATCTCTGCAGCCTTCGATACAGCCAGCCTACAGATATTGTCGTCGTCGCCGTAACTCCAACGGGAGAGACTGCTTCGCAAGGCTACCAAGAGTTGTTCAACTACTTCCATAGCAAGAACAGATACGGTGTTCTTACAAATAAAGGTGTCGGGAATATCCGCGATACATACCTGGTACCAGTTCCAGCAAGCCCAGGTAGTCTCCCAGACTTCGTTATCAACCTCGAAGGCCACAAGATCCCAGAAGAGCGACCTGAGCCTATGATTCTTGTCACGCTCGTCATTCGCTCCGATGTGCAGCCAGATGCCCAGCAAAATTTCGAGGCCCAGAGCCCATCCCTCATGGGTCATCCACAACGCCAAATGTCCATGAGCGGTGCGGCACCAGCAATGTCGCCCATTGCACCACAGGGGTCATTCGCATCTCCATCTACTCCGTTCAACAACACAGACCATCGCCAACATGAGGAACAACGACTAGAGAAGCAACGCGAGGGCGAAGCTAACGCAGTCAGAATCCTGGGTCAACATATCAATGCACCGACAGTTGCGTTCTTGATGCCGCAGGCGTATCAAATGAGAGCACTAGAGTGGGAGATAATATCCGATATTCTAGAGAAAGATGAGAAGGCTAGGGTGGATCTGACTCATTTGAGTCAGGTTTTGGATTCGAGGATGACGGAGGAGGGCCAGAGAGGTTAGGCATAAAAGTTAATCCATGCATGATGGAGGGACTTGTTTACGGCGTTATTGATTGGGGTTTTGTGGATTACGATACCATCATATAACCATGCCTGCCATCTGATAGGTGGGATCACTGGTTACTTCATTACTGGTTTCTTCATTCTTTGATTGTGCCAATTGTACATAGGAATTCCACGCTTCCGAGTAGAGAATCGGCCTTCACTTTCATTTCATAGTTGCTCAGTTTCACACTGTCGTATAAAGACGTTCCAATGATGCATTTTCCATTGCTCAAGTCCGTAGACGAGTCTCCCAAAACGCCATCCATAATGATGTTTAAACAGTCGTCTTATCCAAAATCTCGGCCTGCTTTTTTTCCTCTACAGGTGTAGCCATCTCTTCGGCCCAATCATGAGCAGACTTTTCGCGCGCAGGCGACTTGACATCCTCTTCTTTACTCGGCGTTGGCGTTTCAGCTGCCTCTACCTTGCTCGGTGAAGGCGACTTGGTTTTCTCTTCAGCCTTACTTGACGTAGGCAACGAAGGGAAGTCCTCAACTACTGGAACAGACTGCCCACCTCCCCTACCACCACGACCACCTCTTCCACGCCCTCGTCCTCCCCTCTCAAATCCACCCCGCCCTCTCGACGGCCCATCCCCTACCACCTCCTCATCCGCAAAATTACTCCCCGCCAACCCCGCACCCCGTCCGCGAATAACACCCCCATGCCCACCCCTGACATACTCGCTCGAGCGCCCCCTACTCTTCGCATCCACAATATCACTCTCCACCTTCTCGCTATCCCACTCCCTGCCGCCCTGCGCCTGCATCTTCCGCTGCCGGTTCTTCGCGCGCTCCATCTCCATCTGCCGGCTGTTCTTGCGCTCCTCTTCCTTCTTCACCTTCAGCTCTGCCTCGCGGTGCTGGAACGCGGCTTGGTCGGCCTCGGACTTGCGGTGGGATTCGGATTTCTGCGCGTTCAGGATCGCCATCTGGGCTAGCTTGGCTGTGAGCTCTTCTTCGGTGAGTTTCTTGGGGAGCGTGCCGCCTGTTAAGGAGCGATCGCCGCGTACGGCGTGGGTGCGTGCTGGTGTTGGTGCTTGCGCTGCCGCTGCCGCTGGTGTTGGTGTTGGAGTTGATTCGAGGGGTTGGATGGGAGTGGGAGTGGGTGCTTCGGCGGGGGTAGAGAGATCTTGGGATGGTGCTGGTGCTGGTACTGGGGGTGCAGTTTCGGTCTGAGGCGCGTATCGAGATTGACTCAAGCCGTTTGCTCCTCCTCGTCCACCGCCGCGTGGGCGTCTGTCCTGGGCTGGTCTGCCATTCTTTGCAGGAGTGGTTGGGGGCGAAGCGGGGTTTGTGTTTGTATTTGTGTTTGTGTTTGTAGATGGAGTGGCCTGTGCGATTTCGGTGGATTCATCGACGGGTTCGAATTCGTCGGCGAAGAGGTCGTCGTCTTCTCTGGATTGTGCGAATTCGTCCATGGTTGTTTGTGGTTGTGATGTGAGGTTGTCTTCTGGTGGGATAGAGTATCAAAAGTTTGCTTACGTAATATTCAATATAATATCTCGCCGCGAATTTTGATTTCTTAAAATTTTCCTACACTTTCACTTTCAGTTCCACTACGCTTCTACCATCAGTATGGTCATTACAGTAGGGGAATTATCATTTTAATCTGATATATTTCACGTGGTTGAGCTTGTGTTACAGTACACTGCAGCTTATGGTATCAGGCTGAATGTTATCGATGAACAAGACAGATCTTGAATCTTGCCCAATCTCCTTCTGCTTTACCGCAATATAATCAGTATTATATAGAGCGACGTATTTGTTCAGAACTACTCACTACATTGCTGCAATGTTAGTCTACAAGGTACTTCGCTCAAAGCATATCCGGCTTCTTGATTTGCAGCCTGGCGATCACGACTCTCCATTCTACGGAAAACTTCGAGAAATCAGCCTTGATACTCCAACAGCTTACGAGGCATTATCATACACCTGGGGAGCCCCAGACCCATTGCCGGTTCTGCACTGCAACGGATCTACCATATCCCTTACTTTAAATCTTCATTTGGCTCTATCGAGGCTGCGTCCCGTTGACAGACTTCGAATACTATGGATTGACCAGATCTGCATTGGTCAAAACAACATAGTCGAACGTGGTCAGCAGGTTATGGATTGGGAAGAGTTGGCCAAGGCCGCTCTTTGTCTTAAGACTGACAGCCAAAGGCATAGATAGGGGTCACCACAAAACCCATAGACCCATAGGTACCCGACCCATAGGTCCTTATAGGTTGGGTCCTAAGATCTATAAGGACCTATAGGTTAGGTCCTGATTATAAGACCTGACCTATAAGTTTATAAGTCCTTATAGGTTTTATAGGAGGAGAGAGGGGGGGGTAGAAGGGGGAAGAGGA
>QGMI01000484.1:0-28662 GCA_007821535.1 Lachnellula occidentalis
ATGGGTTTTGTGGTGACCCCTAGTTATATATAGTGTGGTAAGTATATTTGGAAACAAAGGTACTTATTTATCCGCTGATGGTGAAAATAGAATACTGGAAGTTTTTACTTCCTGAATATATTTCTTGACCACTAATAATCATCAGAAATCTTAAGTAATAAGTAAGATTAATATGGCTGACACTATATTTACTTTTTTACACTCGCATAATACAAATAAGAACTCCCGCCCCAACCCACACTTAGCAAAAACACCATACATATATAGATTTGACAGCAAGCTAATCTATCACGAAATCACCCACCACGTGGTCCTGGCGCATACAAAGGCTTCGGCACCCCATTCGCATCACAACTAGCAAACTTCCAGTATCCGCGATGCCACAACGTAAAACAATGCGTAATAGCCCATCGCGCAGGCCCAGGAATAGGCGGCCAATCTTTCCACAGGTGGTCCTCATGCGTAATATCGAGATTGAGGAAGAAGAAAGGCAGGGCGTTGAATTTCGTCATTGCTGTCTAATTGATAAAGTAAGGTAAGCAAAAATCAATCAGCGGGACGGGAATATGGGTTTTTTAAGCGAGGGATGGGTTGTGGCGAGTGATTTCTTGGAAATGGTGGTACTTACTACGGTGTGCTTTCCTTCTTTACTCCAGAGATCTTCGATGGGGAGTTCGGCGCCGTATTTGCTGAGGGCTAGGAGACTGGGAATCTCGGCTGCGAGATGGTTGCATAGTGCTGGGGCAAATGAGGCGATGATGCTGTTGAGATGAGTAGCGTTGAAAGATGATTCTTTTCCAGATAGGCCGGAGAGGTAGCTATTGAATTCGTCTAAGCCTGATTGGAAGGATTCTGGATTTCGCGGATGTCAGTTACGGGTCTTTTAAGAAAGCAGCGTAAAATGAGGATGGCAAGTATTCTTTGCGCAGTTCGCAAATATGCTAGGGATAGAGGGTTATGGTTGGATGAATAGGAGGAGCATGCACCAGCATGTATAATTATTAAAATCATAGCTTGTGAACGGTTGAGTCAAAGTGCAGGATTTCGATATAAAAAATAGCCGTCACGAAAGAGATACAAATCAAAAGTCATCTGGCTTACTATGTTCTTCGACATTGCTATCAAGTAGGCCCTTCTCGCCAACTGCCTCTTCGATCTCAGGAAAAAACATATCTTCCTCGCTAGTGTGATGCTCATGAACAACAGAATACCAACACAGGCTATAGCCAATAAAATCGGTATAGTCCGCAGGTTGGATGTTTGGTCCCTGGATATATATGCTGTTGAGTCCACGGAGGAGTGAGTTGTGAACTACACACATTGTACTCGCAGCCTCCATGTACGGATCGGTAGATCCTGTCTGAAAAGTTGTTAGCCTTTTTTTTGTTATTCAGCCAGACTCGCAAAAATAAACTTTACCTTTCCTTCTCTATGCTTCGGTGTCTCGATCAGCGAATATGGGGCATCGGCCCATTGGCGCAGCTGTACGGGATTTGAATCAGTCATGATGTGGCCAAATTTCTATTCAAATAATTGTAAACGAATCGGGTATTTAGCCAGCCGATTAATGATAAACTTATTGCTAAGGAACATGGTTTTCAGCGGTAGACAGCTTCGTATTTAAATATTCCCCTAGGTCTCAAGACTTCGGATTTTGCAGGTAAACTCGGATTCCATTGCTACCGAGTTATTAGTAATCCTTTCATTGACGAATCATGTGAAGGGAACCTCGGAGGTTATGCGAGGGTCCGAACTACCTAGCGTGTATTCCTTTGTATGAGCGAGCAGGCTTCCTAAACCATATAAGATTGCCTGCTCAGCTCATGAATTGGTGAGAAACTAAAGAATAATAATTAATAAACCCTTCTCTTCTACTACGTATCCATATTTCAAATCACCATGAAGGTACTCTTGCTGGGCGTTACTGGCAACGTTGGCTCCCGGATGCTCCCCGCACTCCTCGCCCACAAGCACCAAGTAGTTGGCTACGTGCGCACGCCCGCCAAAATCTCCCCCGAAGCCAGATCCAAAATGGATTCCATTGTCGTCGGCTCTGCCAGCGACAGCGCCGCCATCAAGGCTGCGATCCTGTCTCATAACTGCGATGCCGTCGTCAATGCTGCTGGCTTGGCTGCTATGACGGGTTGGACTTCCCAGGGCGAGTTTCCGGCCATTTTTGCGGCTGTGGTGCAGGCGGCTCTGGAGGCAGGGCGAGAGCGTGGTGGTGCGCCTATTAGGTGTTGGCTCATGAGTGGCTTTGGTGCTATGGATAGTCCAAAGAAGCCATATTTGCTCATTGACTAGTAAGCTTTTCTCACCTACGTTAACTCAATCTTTCTCTGCATGTGTCCAGGTGTCTGCGGATGATGGGAGCCTGTGGTCTTGGTTGGAGCTGATGCGGTTCTCTAGTCTTCCCCTTTTCCCAATCCACAAGCAGAACTACCAGCTCATCAAAAATCAACCGGCTGATACTCTGGCCTGGTCGCTTTTTTGTGCAAACGCTATGTCTCCAAAACACGACAAGCCACGATTTCCTCCTTCTGCCGACACTTCAGCCAGTAACCTCGTGGCCAAAGCTGACTCTCCACCGGCCTGGGTTGGAAAGTACCGAACTGTGCCGCTGATAGGGAATTATCTGAATGTTCTAGCGCAGGCGCAGAGTTATGCTGCTGTACTAGACAATTGCACAGATTTCATGGCTGCTGATTTAGAGAAAGGACTCGAAAGCGAATGGATTGGAAAGAGAGTGGCTGTTAAGGAGAAGAGCAAAGTTCATTGAAGCATGATAAAATGATGCAAATTGGGAAGCTTTTACAGAAACAGGAGCGAGAGCGAAAGCGAGCTATAGCCACTAGCGTGAGTATATCACGTGCTCGAAAAACATGTAATTGTAACAAAGCAAACTTTGGCCAGCCGGAATCCTTTAAATATACTCTCTTTAGTCAGTTCAAAGTTCATTACTATCAACATATGGGTTTCCATACTTCTGTTTAGGCTCTTTGGCAGCCCCTTCTGTATCCTCACACCTTCAGCCTTCAACAGCCCACCAACAAATCGAAATCCACTTGAAATCGCGAGATCTGAGAATAGGCCCTATCTTAAGAATAACGAAATAGACCAAAATATTAGAGGTTTATGTACCTGGAGGTGCTGCGCTCTATTTCTCGCCGCTATACGTATGTCAATGTAGGTTACCGTAGTCGGCCTTGCGCCTAGGAATAGACTGCAGACGGTAAAGCAAAATGCAAATAACTTTATCGTCGTTCTAAATCTTTATAAAATACCATGAAAAGACACATAGTATATTAGGCTTCATTTATTCCTCCAAGAGCGTAGTATTTACACTATGTTGGTTGTTAAGATGGGTTTCGACAAGGCTAGATCGGTTTCGACAAGGCTATAAATTTTAGGTAGCTAATCTGTCAGCCTCGATCGTCCCCTCACGTTGCAAACCGCGATCTTCCATATACACACTCCATGGCCCGTCTTCGCGCACTTCAAGCCAAGCAATTCCCTTGCTTGCCAATCTGCCTCCGCTAGCTACAATCCCTCCCTCTGGAACAAGCATGAACGACCCGGAACCAAATGTCATCTTGACTGCAGAGTTGGCGACCTCTTCCACTACACTCCCAAAGCCACTATCATGGTCCCGGAATCCCCGAACATCGTGCGACTCGTGCAAACAGATGAAGGCATGTCCTCGAGCATCAAAAGTCCGACGGACAGACATATATGGAGCTATACACAGCTGCTGACTGGGTTTCGGTGGGAACGCAGATAAAATGCCAAAGAAATAGCGATGAAAGTTGCGCGCGATGCGTTTCGCGAAAACTATACTGTACTACAACGCCGGTGGAGAGGAAGAGGAGGCGGAAATTGACCAAGTACTGAGGAATCCAGTTTCATATATAGCAGGGAGGCTAATATTGACCAAAGTAAGAGAGAAACGTACTTTGCTGAAATGGAAGACCGAATCAAGCGCATGGAGTCAGCTATAGTTGCTCCCGAACTATATGGGACAGCACAGGCAGTAGAAGGGAAGGAAGAAGAGAAGAGCTCGTCTGATAAAATTGAAAGCCAGGCCGAGCTGTCCAATCACCTGTCGAACCTAGTCATTGATCCCGGTGGGTCTCCCAACTTCATCGGTATGTACCTTGTGACACTTTTTCGGATTGTCTGCACATTCCGCTAACAATGCTGCTTAGGCTGGGCCTCTGGATTCTCACTTTTTTCTCCACAAGGAGTTCGGTGGATCTCGGAAAAAGTAGGTGACAAGGACGAGCTAGCTCAACTCGTTCATACAATGTCCAAACATGATTATGGTGTTTGGGGTCGCGCCGATGCCGATCTCTGGTATCCTACACCACGGTCACAACACTCGCCCCTTCCCTTAAAAGATCTTGCATTGCAATACGTCAATTGTGAGTTGCGAGGCTAAAATGAAGTTTGGTAAAGATTTCGGCTTATCTTGTCCACAGCCTTCTTTATCACTTTTAACAACGTCTTCCCGGTCGTTAGTCAGAAGGTGTTTAACTCCTACTTTGAACAACAATACTCTGCAAATCCTCCATCAAGCACCGCATGGTACGCATTGTTTAATGCCGTATTGTGTTTAGGTAGTATCAGAGCAAAAGGCGAGGGAGATAGGCATATAAGAGGTAGCTGTCTCATCGATTATACTTCAAACGACCAGGAGACTGGTGTCGAATATTTCCGCAACGCAAGCTCCTGTTTCCACGAATTGTTCTTCAATGAGGCTAGCTTGATGGGGATGCAAGCCATGACTCTGATGGTATGAACCCTATTGCATATATTATCAGCTGCAGTCATATCTAACGCATGAACAGCTGTACATCACACGATCAAGTCCTAATCCCCAGCCCGCCTACACACTGTCGTGCGCAGCTGCAAATTTAGCAATGACTCTAGGCCTCCACCGGAGATTAGATGGCTTCGGTCTCGCGGCGGAGGAGGTTGAACAACGACGGAATGTCTTCTGGGTCTTCTACCTAATGGAGAAAGCCATAAGCCATAACCTAGGCCGACCATCCGTGATAACCGATGATGATATTGCCATAGACCTACCACCCAAAAAGTCCGGACTGATACAATCCCCTAGCGGCGCCAAAGTTCACGACATCTTCCAGGACCAAATCACGCTAGCTATCATCAAAAGCCGCATCTACACCGAGCTATACTCGGCAAGTTCACAGACCAAATCAGAAACGGATCGCATGAAAGTTCTAGTCAAACTGGACAACCATCTACAGCGTTGGCGCGACGCGATGCCAATTGATATCCGGCCAGAGCATCCCATCAGATGCTCAGATGAGCAGTACGTCCCGGTAGTCATGATGCACTTTATATACCTCGACGCCGTAATTCAGCTACACCGCCTATCAAGCCACCAAGAATCAAATAAAGACACTGGTAGCGAAGCTACGGATATGAAGAGCCGCCACGCAAGCCATATGCTCTGCCTGGCTGCTGCGCGGCGCTCAATTCAACTACTGCATACATCCAGCAGCAACAATTTGCAAAACCAACATCTCATGTGGTTCGTAATCCTCTTACTCTTCGCCTTCAAAGCCAATAATCATTCATATTATATATATCAATCTGGTTCACTGATTATACTAACCACAACCCTACTATAGGATGGCACTCTACTACCCCCTCAGCGCAAGCCTCGTCCTCTTCACCAACATCCTCTCCAACCCACAAGCCCACGTCCAAAACCAGCACGCAGCAGCATCTGACATCCACCTAATGAACCAGCTTACATCATTCATAACCCACGCCGTGCAACCAGGGAGTTCCTTCGCCGCTACCCCAACCCTGAGCATGTTCCAAGAGCTCTACGGTATCGCCACCCGTCTCGTGGCACGCGTACACGCATCTCCACCAGCTCCATCGAGCCGGAACATCAAGACGAGAATGCCTCCTGATGCTGAAAAGGCTCATGGTCCTGATCCCGAGCCTGACACTACGCAAACGCATTTCATCTCGCCGGATAGCGTACCAGTGGTGGCTGATGCGTCTGCGTATTCGGACTTGAACATGCAACCCACCATATCATCTGAGCCAATCGTCCCCCAACCCTCGCACTCACCTACCACCACCGATAACAGCCCTCTGAACTTCGCACCCTTCCTCACAGACCAAAATCAGTCCATGTACGATTACCCCACGGATATGAATTTGAATTTCGAATGGAATTGGGATATGGGTATAGATATGGGTATGGATATGGATATGGCTAACACGTGGATGCCGAGCGCGCTTGATCCCGATCCCGATTTATGGGCTGAGGGAGATGATTTGATGGAATCGAAATGACAATTCGAGGCTATAAGTTTATACTAATTCGAACCCCTGAATCCAATCCTGCTTATATAGCAATGATGTACTAAATTGTAATAATGATAAATGTATATAAAAGAAAATGAGAAACATGGTGTAGGTAGCACAGGGGTGATCACTTAATACTAGCTAGTAAGACTTGATCTGGGGTTTGGGCTGTTGTTGCATATGTGTAGAAGAGGCTCTACGTGGATGAAATAACTGGCCGAATAATGTGCCAGACTTTCGGTACATTATTCCGCCACTTTTTGCATCCATAGAGAGAGGTTATCCCCAACTACAGCGCTTGGAGGTTAGGCCTCCAAGCTTACGTCAGCTAGGAGTTAAGGTCGAAGAAGCAGCTAACTAACTAATAATCTAGGAGGCAACTAACTAACTAAATAACTAGGACTTACGACGACGTCTATCACGTGCAACACTACTCGAGTAAGTAAGATGGACGTATACTAATATTCCGCTTGACGTATCTACCCATGTCGCCCTACCTACCAGACTGGAAACCAAAAATAATTATTGCCATCACTTCCCACATCCTCAAGCACGAAACAACAGATCAACTCCTCAATTGTACGCTCTCCAAGTCTCACAACTACGAAACATGCGCGCTTTTACATCATGGTGGTGGTCCCTGACGCCGATACGCAGGATTTACTACGCAATGGACGCCCCACTAGGTATAATTGGGGGTATCGTGGTGGCTGCGTATTTGAAAGATCGTCTGATGTACAGCTTGCAAAAGAAAGAAAATGCACGAGTTACGGCGGCTTCTGACTCGGAGTAATTGTGCATAGACATGTGCTGGAGAGGGCATAATCTTGTGCCTTGATTGTCGTTTCTTGCTGGGGCAGTGTGAGTACTTGTTGGTCCAATGTGCCACTTCATCATGCTAATTGGAGATAGTGCTACACTTCCTACGGTCTCGGTACTTTGTGTGCACCGTTCTTTATTAGGGGGGGGGAGGTTTTGGGAGCACCGCACTTTTCTACCAGCATCGTGGTTACAGTCGATGCCGCAGGAGAAAAAGGACACAAATGTGAAAGCAAGGATACTTGCATTCTACACAACAGAGTGTCTTATTGTAGTATCTATTGTATTTGTCGCTGAGCTCAATCGAACTACATGTAAAGGTGTCTGGTTACATACCACTGCTATCCAGCTCAAGGATCCTTCATACCGACCTCGTCCTCCCAGATTCTGCCAACAATGTTCACGTAGTCCAAGTATCAACGTCCATATTTTCTCTCATTAGTCTCTGCCATCCATGCCCAGTGGAGGCCTCATGCCCCACACTGTGTTTTTCGTCTCCAATGGGGAGGTTGTGTCTTTCTTCTCCGATGTCTTCTCCAATAGGGAGGCTGTGTCTTTCTTCTCTAATGTCTTCTCAATAGGAAGGCTGTGTTTCTCGTCTCCAGTGGGGAGGTTGTGTCTTTCTTCTCCAATAGGAAGGCTGTGTCTCTCGAGTCTCGTCTCTAATAGGGAGGTTGTATCTCGTCTCTAATGGGGAGGTTGTGTCTTTCTTCGCCAATGGGAAGGCTGTGTCTCTCGTCTCTAATGGGGGAGGTTGTGTCTTTCCATCTTCAATGGGGAGGTTGTGTCTTTTCATCTTCAACTCTTAATGCAAGGCGTGTAGAGATGAGCTTCCAATGAGATTGCAAGCCAAATGACTTGGCATAACCCTCCGTCGAATGATGCTGTTTTCGATTCGTGTCCAGGTCGAAGAGCTCAGATGTAGTGGTGCAAAGTCTTCTTCCGGCACTCGGAAACATATGGGGAGGTTGTGCCTTTCGGCTTGAAGGTCTAACAGGCAGACGCCATCGGGCCGTCTACGAGTTTGCAAAGTCAGATACGTCTTGAATAGAGAGCGTGCTTTTGAGACTGTTGAAGACTTACCGCCATGCCCGGGCCGGGATTGCTCTTTAGTTCTTTCGCGCCTTCCAATCCACCCATCGAGCCGCTGGGCCTGTCTCCTTGGAGGGATGATCCGATTCCACGGACGATTTCTCAGCAGAGGTTCCTTTGAGGCCGCTCTAGGGACTGACTGCAGGTGCGCAGAAGAAGCCCCGAAGCCAGCCACGAACATGCCAATCATCGTGGGGGGTACGTTGACGAACCAGATTGATCCTGTCCATAGCACCGTGTCAGGGCACGCCCAGCTGGCGAGGGGTTCCAGAAATTAAAGGAAGTTGCGAAAGAAAGAACATCTTTTGCCAAGTAGTCTGTCTCAGTTGCTTGCAAAACTAATTCTTGAGATAAGAATGAATAAAACGCTGTTGATATTTTATTTGCCTAGTAGTCGCGAGAGGAAGAGAAAAGAAGAGTCTGAGAGAAAGAATGCTCATATACTCCTGAGCCATGTTCATCGCTCTTGCCTTACGATCTTCGATAATCCAGCTACCTCATGCCTCACACACCTCCCTCTCTAGCTGTATATAGCAAGGCGGAATATGCAACATCACATCTCTAAATAACCTTTGAATCTCTCAAATATATAGTACTTCCAACGTAGAATTAAAAGAAGCCAGCCAATTGCAAATACATAAAAGATAGGCGAAGAGAATCAAGTCATGGATATCGTATTTCATAACAAACTAGTAATCCAGCGTGAACAAGTACTCTACTAATAAGAAAAGAAAAGAAAAGAAGCCCTTGGTATAATATCCCATCCCATCCTATCCCATCCCATCCCATCCCATCCCATCCCATGCCATCCATAGCAACCCCCTATCCCAACATAAAACAAGCCATCTAACACCCCCCGCCCCCGCCTCCGCCACACCCACCACCTCCACTCCACCTCCACCACACGCAGCACCTCCGACTCCACCACCGCCACAAATTCCACCTGCCATTCCACCCCCAGCCCCACACGACGATCCAACTCCTCCTGCACAACCACCCGCGTTACCACAACCACCTGCTCCACCACAACCCCCAGCAGCCACCCCACCACCACAAGTACCCGCAGCGCATGCTCCAGCCATACCAGCACCAACTGGCATGACGCAAGGATCACCCGCATAGTACATGCCACCACCCATCATGCCCATAGTCATATAGGGACCATACATCATAAAAGGATATCCCCATGTGCCATAATAATACTCATCTCTAGGCGGGATATCACGTCCCTTGGCTCTAGCACGCTTACGTGCTTTCTCATACGCACCATCTAGCGTAGCTTGACGTCTCCTGCGCAGGCCCTCGGTGACAGCAGCTTTGATACGATCGTTTTCCTCAATTTTCACAGCAGAGTGTGTAGAGATATGTGCAGAGTTGGATGGCGGGCAGAGCTTCGCGGCGCCGGAGTTGTAGAAATTGTCAAGGGCGCGCTCGTGCTTGGAGGTTCCAAAGATCTTGGTAGAGTCGGAGATGTGTTTTGAGTGCAAGGCTTCGCAGTACCAGCAAGTGCATTCGGAGTAGACTTGTTGGAAGAGCTTCTCGTATGTCCTGGAGGTCCATTCAAAGGCATTTTCCAGGACCTCTTCGGCCATTTTGTCGTCGTGGTCGATAAACTTCTTGCAGCGGGTCATAGTGTACTCGTAGTAAGCGCGAGGTGAGAGTTGGTGCGTGTGCCAACCTAGGTCAACGTCTAGTGTTGGGACACATGTGTGTTTAGGTTCCGCCGCCATGATTTGGATAAATCGACCATATTTCTGAAGGAGGCGTGTCATGGTGGTTCGGGCAGCGGGGCTGTGAAGCCAATCTAGACTGTGCATCTTTTCAACGAAAACACCTTGACGGATTACAGCTCCTCCTAGTTCAAGAGCAAAGATGGAAGAGTTGTCCCAATATCGAGACATCATCTTTCGAACTGCCAGACGCTCACCCATTTTTAGAACACCGGTCTCATAAGCTTTTCTTGAGTTGACTCTCTTGATCACCTCTTTCTTTTTGATTGATTCCTCAATGAGCTCCTTGACATTGTTCATTGTAGGATGGGTGTTGACCGTGTCGTCGACTAATTCGAGGATCTTACTTCTAAGCTCCATGCCAACAAGCCTATTCGGGAAGGATCCATGCGATTGAATAAGGTCGTACGCAGGAGGAGCATCAGGTATCCCCATTGATGGTGACAGGATATTACCTCCAAGAGGCCAATCTTTCAGAATTAGATTTTCCGTCTCCTTTTTGAACTTAGCCACGCGGAGGAGATCGTGGTCAATCTCTCCTCCGCATTTGTGGCAGATGAATGAGAGACTTCTGTCGCCATATCCGGTACCGGACATTGCCGCCAAACTATTCATGTCAGCTACTATTACGACGTATTTCAAGCGATGCTTACTCTTCTGGTGACTGCTTCTCATTTGAACACGTTGTCCAAGGGATTTGTAGCATCTGGGAGCATCGAGGGCAGTTGAGAGATTTGGTGAGAGCGTCATCAGCATTATCCCAATTGCGACCCGTTTTGTCCACAAAGGAAGTTTTCGCCTCATCGGTCACATTGTAGTTGAAGCTAGTATCGATGGCTGCGTTGACAGCAGTCCATGGCATGCCTGTAGCCCACAGGTTCATCAAGCCGAACCGAATACAGTCCTCGAGATAGCTGCGAGGATTCAACATGAACGAATGCCATACCATCAGGACATCTAATTTGCATTAGTCGACAGCAGCATCACAATGACGAGATACATACCAATAGGAGGCAACATCCCAACGGTCCACTTCTGCGCAGTACCCTTGCTAGGGAAGTCTATAAACCTCTGGTTATTCGACACCATCTCCTTGGCCTCGAGTCTCCGGGCAGGCTCAAAAGTACAAAGTAACTCAAGCCACCAGGCCTCAAACCGCTCCACAGCCCTCGCAATATACAGAGCCCATCTCTTTTCCATGAGCTTCGCCAGCGCTTCTTCTTTATTCTCCGCTCTCTCGTAGGTTGAATTCCAGAGACCAAACAGGCCATCTGTGTATCCGACGTCTTCCTTCAGCGAGTGGAATGCAGATAGGAGCTTGAGATGCGCAAGGCAGTGTTCGGGTTCTGGGAAGAAGCTGGGGGACTCGGAGAGTTGAAGGTTGCTAAAGGCGCGGTTCAGCTCTTCGGGGCCAGGGGTGGTGGCGGGGTCGTCTGCTGCATAGGAAGGGGGTAGTTCATTCGCAGCAGAAGCACTCTCGAAGGCGGGAGGAGCTTCTTTGGGAGCACTATTTCCCTTTTCAGTGTTGTGTTTGTCGCTCCTGAGCGACAGCTTGTCGAGGATGGCCATGCTGACGGTATATAGGTATATAGTGTGGTGCTTCAATCTGGAGAGGACAACCAAGGCGGGGTAATGGAGTTTGTATCGTGCAAGTAATGCTGTTGTAGTGTCATGAATCGATTATGAAGGGTTCGCATCAAGGCAAGCATGAGTGTGATGGAGGCAAAGATATGAGAGGTGTGGGGAGGAGGGGAAGTCAAGATACATAGGTAGGGTAGGGTAGGTATATACAGATACTAGACCCAGATCGGCAGCCGCAGTCCGTCAAGCTGGTTGGGGCTGAGGCTCGTGTGGAGGCGGGGATTCGGCGCTAGAAGGCGGATAGAAGGCACAGAAGGCTGTTGCGGGGCAGTATCGTGGCTTCCCTGTCAGATCATCGGACGAGAGTACGGAGGTACAGTAATGACGATGGCCAAGCACCAATAAGCTTTTGAGTAAGCTTTTCACAGAATTCATCCCTTTGTGGCTCTGCCGCTGATCTATCCGCCTTGGAGGAATGGATGAGGGGCAATGGTCACGTGTGTAATATCATATTCTGTGCCGCAAGGCTGTGATCGTAAAGCCTTGGTTTCATCTGGACTAGGAATGTACCGAGTAAGCATGGCGTCATCTTAGCGGTTCGTTCCGAACAACAAAGCCTCACTGACTGCATCCCCTCAAGGCAACAATATACCCAAAGTGCCTTGCGCCTCACTTCCTAATCGCGGCGTTTCTCCCTTACCGTAGTTATTTTGGGCCTCTGAATCCCAATCTTCGTAGATTTAAAAAGAAAAGATGTGCAATGTGAATTGGTCGTTGGAATAATATCATTACATGTATTATGGTATGGGTATCGTACGTATCGTACAACCAGATCCAGCATCAAGCGTCACCGTCCCGCAGAAACCCTTCATTAAAGATTCCGCTTGCTCTTCTTCTTTCGCAAGCTTTTCTTCCCCGCCCCAGGGACATCTAGCTTTCCATTCGTCGTCTGCAGGTATTCAGGCAAGTAAGAGTCAAGCTTTCCATCACCCACCTTTGATACCCCATTTGAAGTCGTTGACTTGCCGTTGCCCATGTGCTTCTTCGAAACCTCTCGAGGCGTGAACTTCTCCACCGCCACCAAAATCCCATATACAAGCCCCACACCGAGTGTGATGAGATCCAAAATATGTACTATCCACCATATATGCTGAGTTCCCATTTGACAGTTCACGAATTTGAATTTCCAATCCCAATCCTCTTCATCAAACCACAAACTCATTAGCCCTGCATTCCCTGCAAAATCGCCCATCATGCTTCGAACGGTAATCTCTCGCAGCCCAGGCACACCGGGCTGCTCTTCGACGCCTAGATCCACTGCGTCCTTCCATTTCATCGCTCGCCATTCTCGTTCTGGTGGGTCGGATTGGTTGATATAATGATAGGTGTCACATCCCTCATGATCGTGTCCTGTAAGAATAACTCCATTGCGCCCGAATCCACTACCCGCTGCCCCCGGGTTACCGCTCATACCAAATACGCCCTCCAGGAACCCCCGTGAAGCGCTTTGTGATAGGTGGTTCTGTTCTTTGACCCCATTGTCGAAATAACCGTCGTAGAAATCGAAGAACGGACCATCAACGCAAATACCCGCTTCTTTGTGCATAGGGATGTGAGTGAGGACAATGGTGAAGAGTGCCTGGCGATCAACATCGTGCGAACTGGTTATAACATCATTGAGGAACCCATACGACTGGTCCTGCATTTCTTTCGAGGAAGCAGGAGTATCGAGATTCATGTCGTTGAAGATAATGATTCGCAGCTCGGGAACTGGCTTCTCTTCCTCTATTACTGGATCATCATCCCCCTTTTCCGTGGAATCCCCCTCCATGTCAGTACCGTTCACAGGGAGCTGAAAACGCAATTCGTAGTTTGGCTTCCCAAATACACGATCGAAACGCTCCACTCGTTCTGGCGAAATATCCCCCGCGTAACCAATATCGTGATTTCCAGGCACATTCAAAATAATCTGCTTCCAAGCCGCAGGGTACTCGCCGAGTATTCTGGTGTCTTGGAAACTCTCCGAAGGCGTAGAAGCAACCTCATCAAAGATCCGCTCTCCGCCTTTAAAAACACGGTTCCAAAACCTCCAGCCCCGGCTTTCAAACTCCTCATCCTCAATCCACTGACTCCCAACCAGATCACCCAGAACCGTGACGTGTGAAGGGTCTGTCCACCAATGCATTGTCCGATATATATGCCCGAGATAATAGTCGTTGCCGATATGGTCCAACCTTTTGCGGTAAGCTTCGAGGAAGTTCGGTACATCGTCGAGATAGAAATCGATTAAGTCGTGCAGGCTATGCCGTAGTCTCTGGAGAGGGTTATGATTCGTGCCATCGAGGAGCAGGGCATCTTTCCAGAACTTTGCAAGATTCGGAAAGCTGGCAGCTTTAGGGTCATCAAGAGGAGACTCGCCCTCGAGCTGCGGATCTCCCAGTGCAAGCAACCTGAAAGGTGCTACCTTTGTCGCCTCGTGGGTTGAGAAGGGGAGATGCTGCCGCAGCGTGTTGGTGTACGCCGTACTTGCATCGTGCTCAGGGGCAGGAAATGCGCAGAGGTGGAAGACGGGATAGAGGTAGAGATATGAGGAGAGGATTAGGGACAATGGTACGAGAAGGACCAGTGCATAACGAACTACAGAAACGAAAAACATATAGACAACTGCATTTGCTGCATTTGAGCGCAACAAATGATTGCAGGAAAGATAAACGTTGCATTCTTCCATGTCGCGAACGAATTCAAGTGGACGCGATGACGCCACGTGATGAGTTCTATTTTAAACTAGCCCCTTTTTCTTGCATGTTCTAGACCCTGGCATTTCATCCAATCATTTCCCCGGAATCAATATAGTAAACCTCTTCTCCAAATCCATTTTCAAAGGTAGCGCATTTCAACATGCTTGAGCAAACAGTCTATCTACCACTCCAGCAATGACAGTCAAGGCCTGGTCATCCTGCTTCTTACCAACAAGCTGAATAGCAATCGGAGCGTTCGCATAAGCGCTTGGCCCGTCATCATCTGGCACAAACGTATGTTAGCAAGTGTTCTAGTCTGAGAACAAAAACCTTCATACAAAGTTTATAGACCTCCTTGTCATTTTCGCTATAGAGCTTCTTAGTCTCATCCACGAAATCTATCTCAGTCACGGCCCCAGTGGGAAGCACAATACTTGGATAATCTAGCAGATTCCAGATTGCCGTATAGCTGGGAAATGCCCATGTGTTCTCCGGCACTGCTGTATGGGGAGCCGGTGGCATGATCAATGCATCAAGGTCGTTTTCAGACCAGAAATTGCTGTATACCAGCGCAATTTCCTGCCGCTTTGTGTTGAGCTCAAAATACTCACCCATCGTTTTCGGCGAGCCTGCAAGTAAGCCGAGCGCCTCGACTGACGGAATGAGAGGTTCCCCGGTCGAATTAATGAGATCCATGAGATACTAGAAGACATTAGAACCTGCGTTCTATAGGACGCAGGGGACAATCGCAAACCTCGGTGCCATTTACGGCTAACATTTCCCCAATCACTCCCAACGACTCTAACATCAAAGGCAGCTTGACAGGGACAGTTGTCACACCCACAAGCTTTAACTTCTTCTCGGCATCCTTCATCGCACGTCTTACCGGTGGTGTTGTCGTGAACAATCCATCATCACTCACGACTCCGATCCTCAAGCTCTTCGGGTCCTTCAGCCTTGCTAGTTCTGCATTTTCGTACCACGGAATCCGCAAACACAGAGGGTCTACGTCTGAAGGACCGCCTTTAAAATAGTCTCGAGCGCAAAGCTGCACGCTCGAACAGAACTCGCCATCGGTCCCGCACTCGCCACAATTCCAATACCCTCCCACCCAGGCGCGAATGGCAATCTCTGACCACTGAATGGCATCATACCAGAACTCGGTTTGAATCCATAAATGCCGTTACATAACGCCGGAATACGCAAACTACCAGCGATATCAGTGCCGAGGCCCAGAACACTTCCTCCGAGGGCGATCAAAGGTCCTTCTCCTCCAGTCGAGCCGCCAGCAGTCAGGTACCGGTTATGGGGGTTAATGGTCCGTCCAAACAGATTATTCTCCGAGTCAGCCGTCATGAGTGTCTGGGGAATGTTTGTCTTGCAATACAAAACAGCGCCTAGAGAGACTAAAAGCTCAGCGAGTGGCGAATACGATGTCGAGGGCTGGAATGCAAAGCAAGCAAGTCCAATTGTTGCATCAACACCAGGAACATGGTACGTGTCTTTGAGCGAAATAGGCAATCCATGAAGTGGGCCTAGAGGCGCTTCAGGGTGTGCATTCCGACTTTGATCGAGGGCTCTCGCTTGTTGGATAGCTTCCAAGAAGAAGATTTCCGTGAGGCAGTTTGTCTATCTCTCATCAGCACTTCATTCAAATGTCGCAGAATTACAACTCACTAATTGATGAGCAAGCGCAGCTCTCTTACAGAACGCCGTAGTGACTTCCTCCGCACTCCACTTCCTTTCCCTGATTCCGTCCACAATATCAACCGCATCGTTCCCCGTCGTTATTTCAATCTCCTCCTCGCTTAATACCTTACTCCAAAAACTTAGCGCGTTCTCTGCAGTCAACTGTTTGATAATGCTTTTTTCTCCAGACTCGAACAAGTAACTAGTGTCAACTTTCCAAGACTCTGGGATACGCGCAGCTTGCTCTGCTTTCTTGCGGTGGGACATCTCCCGATATGCCATGTCGAGTGACTTTACCTCAGACTTCGATAAGATAGATGACCTCGTACTTACGATTACAGCATCGGGCCGTCTTATATACCATACAACCCTCTTCTATTTTCAAACATTATCTTTTATCTATCATCCGGCATCGGAATACGACGTATCCATCAACCAACTCTGCAATCCTAGCAAAGGATTCGAAGTGTGCGGAAATGTGCGGAATAGTGCATGCGGAAGCACCACCACTCTTGAACATTTATACCGCGATATCGGATTTGGATTTCAAAGCAAGTTCAAGCTCGAAGTCAAGAATTCGGGACGAGGCTGTACCCGTGCCGGGATGATATAGTGCGTGCTGTTCTAAGTCGAGGAATGGTATGTATGTAGTACTACGCACGACAGGCTGGTACACGTGACTGCTAGTGTTATTTTTACGTGCGGTCCTTTTCTCAGCTAATCTAATGTCCCTTTATAACTTGTTAAATCTGCTTCGAGCCCGCCTTGAAGATTTATTAGCCTAGGTGGTGGTGCGGTCGGGTGAGGTAAGGCAAGGCCTTGTTTATTGTCTCCATCTATAACCCTGTCCCAACTTCACTCCAGTCGCTTTCGGCGCATGGAACCGAGACTATCAAATTCCCAGGCCCAGCAATCTACGTGTTGTCCATTCAAACAACTACAAATTCTCGTGACATGGATATAGGCGGTGGGAACAAGACAGCCTAAGCGAAGCGGCGACAGAAAAGGGGGTGCATCACTTGAACATCTCAAACTTTCAGGTAGGATTTAAAGCCCAGGGAAAAGTGCCATTGGGTATATATTCACTTTGATCTTGTTCTTGGCATCAATAAATAGTTACCTGTCTAGTAGTGCTCTTACGCTCAATTCATTCCCAGATTGTACGAACGCATTGCGGTGTCACGTGGGCTGTTCCGATAGTAGCTCAACGCCTTGGTATAAAGCTTGAACAGATTTATTGGAGTGACCATTTTCGTACCGCTGGATTTCCATGATTTTGCGTGTAAGCATTTCCTCCACCCAAAGGAGACATCAACCAACGCTTGGTTGGTGAGCAACTGGCGGCATAAAGAGCACCATGTCTGATAGTCCCGGGAATGCCTCTTCGGTGGCAATGCATACAGCACGAGAATTCATACCTGTCGGCACCGTTGTTTCGAATGCTGGCTCCGTTGGGTCGCCTGATTCAACAGCAGGTATCACACAGTTCAATACAGCTTCCGTAAATACCGTGAACGGGGATACTTCGCAAGGCAATATCGAACAAACCTCCGCTCCTGAAGACCAGGTCCCATTCACGATGAAGGATCTCGAAGACTATCTTTACAACATTATCACAAATGATCCAATGGGCATTAGGTGCACCAAAGGTATGTTACCCTCGCCTCCAACGTGAAGCTTTTATTTTCAGCGTCTAACACAAACCAGAACAATTCCAAGACATGAATCTTCTTCCAGATCCAAATCTGGCAGGTCCGGATCCTGTAGAGATCCTTTGGCCAGTCATCCGCCCCGAGGACGAGAAGTTCACCCTTTTTCCAAACCTCCCAAAGGAAGTACAGCTTCTGATCTGGAAACACGCTTTGCCACCCCCACGCATTGTCCGGTGGGAAAAGCACTACCATCACGACAGAAACTACTATACCTATAGGCTCCAGGGGCCCAAGAGCGAACCACGTACCTGTCTTGACCAGGTGTGTCGGGACTCGTGGGAAGTTCTATCAAAAAACTATCACCGACTCGAAGAATCACACGCCGGGACCAAACTCCTCCACGGTATTTCAAATCGATTACAATTCGGGCAAGAAAAGAAAGGTGTGCAACACTATCTCGACTGCGCCCGCGACACCCTCGTCGTTCCCATAGACTTCATCAAAGAAGACAGAAAGTTCGGCAAGACCATCTCCTTTCCCCACCTCCAAAACCTCGCTTTATGCGCAGACCGTGTACGCTTTGAAGATGAGGCATCAGCTTTAAAACTAGCAAATTTCATCTGCCCTACCACGCAGAACCTCACTGTTATTCTCGGGCCAGCCGATACCGCAAATCCGTATCGGCGCGCTGGCGCCTTGCCCCCGTCCATTAGGTTCATGGAGATCAACCGCCCGATGATGGGAGCTTTTATTCTCGATTCGGATGCGAAGAAACAGTATATTACACAGTGTCTTGAGCTTGCGGAGCAGATTCGACAGCAGTTTACAAAAGACTCGTCAGGTACTACTAACATCCCGGACAGCTTTGAAATCTCACTGGTGACGTGCGAGGATAGAGACGATTACTGGTATCACGAGCGGGTTTTCCTTCCCGCTGTCTCTGGTCACATGGCCTGTTTCATCGACCGCCCTATTACACGTCTTGGAGACATGCTTCGCCATACGTATGAGCCGTTTCATGCGAACGGTGATTGTGATATTGAAATTACTTGCTGTGAAGGGGACCAGCTGGACGATGATAGGCATAGACAGGCAGATGCGAACACGTCCGAGAACGAGAATAGACGGGAGGGCTGGACTAGGTACGGTGGTGATATAATCGAGCGGCCGAGAGGGAGGTTATAGGTGGGCAGGAAGGTAGATACTGTAGTTATTACGGTGCTGAATTAATTCACAAGATTGTCTAGTCTGAATAGAGCCTGTGCTAGAGATTGACTTGAGGTAGGGTGGTAGTAGTTGCTGAGAAGCAGATCGATAAATCATAGCTTAAAAGCTAGAAGATTGAACATTAGGCAGGCAGTCTCGTTGAATGTAAACCTAGCTCTTTTACCTATATATACTAGCTACTTCTTTCCAGAGATGGGGACTAGAGGGGAACCTACCCCCGGGCATCCGAGTGAAGCTTCTATAGGTATTATCCAGCCGAGTATTTACGGGTATGGTATACACACGGCTTTTATACAGATTACCTGTATAATCTAGGTATTGATATCTTGATAGATTTCCAAGGAGAAGGACATGATATTAATGCTTAAAGGAGAAGTAGTTGCGTGAAAGAAGAAAGAATACATGTATTGTTTATCGATCTATCATACCACACCCTCAAGCTCAACTAAACTACAGACGCAATACCCATCTCACCCCTCGCATTCCGATCCGCCGTCTCCTTCTCCACCTTCCTCAGGGGCCGATAAACCGGATCCCACATCTGCTCCCTGATCCACTCCTCCAACTCGCCCTCATCATCACTCGGAATGCCCTGTTCCTGCGCCAACCCCTCTTCCACCGCCTGTTTGATAACCGCCCGCGCAATATGCACGCTGATATCCCGCACATGCACAACATCAGGCAGTAAACCCTTATCGGGATCCTTCAGCGCCGGGCTCTGCGCCGCTAGTGCTTTGACGGCCGCGACGAGCATCTTGTCGCTGAGGAGCTTTGTGCGGGACAGTACGCAGCCGAGGCCGATGCCGGGGAAGCAGGTCGAGTTGTTGCATTCTGCGACTTCGTATTCCTTGCCATTGTACTTGACGGGGGGGAAGGGACTGCCTGTTGCTATGAGCGCTTTGCCCTGCGTCCATTCGTTGATGTCTTCGGGGGAGGCTTCGTGGAGGCGCGTGGGGTTGGAGAGGGGGAAGATGATGGGGCGGGATACGTGGGAGGCCATTTCGGTGATGATCTCGCGGGTGAAGGCTTTTGGCTGCGTCGAGGTGCCGATTAGGACGTGGGGTTTTACGGTGCGGATTACGGAGTGGAGGTCTGTGTCTGAGTCGTCGGAGGGGAAGTCGGTGCGGGCGTAGGGGATTTGAGCGGGGGTGAGACTGTCTTTGTGGGATGCGAGGAGGAGGCCGGGTTTATCTACACACCTGGGAGTTGATCTGTTAGCTTGATAGGGGAGGGAGGCAAGGAAAGATAGGGAGAGTGTACCATATTTGCTTTGCGGCTTCTTCTTTAGACTTCCCGCTGTCCGCAGCGATTGCGTCTCGTACTTGGTCTGCGATGCCTGTTCCTGCTGTACCGGCGCCGAAAATTACCATTCGCATGTCTTCCAGCTTGAGCTTGCTGACATGCAGACCAGCCATGATTGCTGCAAGGGTTACGCAGCCTGTTCCTTGGACATCGTCGTTGAAGCAGGGGATGGAAGGCCGGTAGCGATCGAGGATTCTTCGAGCTGGAAGGATGGTGTCAGTCAATATATGCTTGCCTGACGTCTTATGGTGATATAATTTTACCGTTGCGCAGTCCAAAGTCTTCGAAATGGATGTACGCTCGAGGATATAGCTTCCGCGCAGATTGGACAAAGGTATCGACAAACTTGTCATAGTCTTCGCCCCGTGCTCTAGATTTCTTCAGACCCAAGTAAAGTTCGTCATTGAGGAGATCCTCGTTATCAGTGCCGCAGTCGAGAACAACAGGAAGCGTCCTGTTGGGATGGATGCCAGCACAGAGTGTTGTCAAGACCAACTTGGCGACTGAGATGAGAATCCCGCCAACTCCTTGGTCGCCAATTCCAAGAATCTCCTCTCCATCTATGAAGGGTCAGTACAGATGATAGGTGGCAGAACAAGGATGCTGACCAGTCACTACAATGTAATCGATATCCTCGGGTCTGCCCCACTGAGCGAGATCATTATGGACTCGATCGATATCATTGATGTTAAGGAAGCAACCATCTGGCTTTCGGAATAACCTTGAGTAATTCTGGATGGCGTCTCCTTCCGTGGGCGTGTAGATGACGGAGAACATCTCTTTTAGATGGTCTTGAATCAGCTAGATGATGTGAGTAGAGCATTCCAATGTGAGAACAAGATCAAGAAAGAGACTCAAAAGTCGTAAAAGATTTTCAAAGTCCACAAAGAGAAGCTGGCCATTGAGCTACCCCCCGAGACATCTTCTGGTTCTCGACAAACGCTTTCGATATATAATGCACGTGATACGCTTGATCACGTGAGCACCGTCAACGAAACAATGACGGAGCGCCCGAGATATATAGGATGTCTACTGATAAGGAGAGGAATACTTCCATATCCCAGACCATAGAATAGCAAAGTAGAAAAGCTACTCACCCTAAAATAAAGCACCTCATTCTGCTCGGCCAGACTCGTCATAAATGTATTCTTATCCAAATCATCCTTGCGCGTAATATACTGATCATAGGCCCTCTTGACCTGCTGATCCAGCGTGTTTATATTCTGCGGTAGCAAGCCCGTCAATTTGAACTCCTTCCTCTCTTCGGCCGGGAATCCGGCTCCCTTGTTGAGGTAGGCCGTGTTGAGGAGTGCCGAGCCGGTCAGGGCGCAGTCTTGCGGGCCGGAGGTGCTGAGAGGGAGGTGGCCGAATTGCGGGTGCTTGGCATGAGGCTTGTTTTGTTTGTGGTGGGAGGACATTGTTGTTTTGCTTCTTACAGATGTGGTGTTGGTGTGGAGGAAAAGCTGACGGGGAAACTGGTTGGTTAGGAAGCGTGGTGTTGGTCGGGGCCGTATGGCCATGAAAGAAAGAAAGAGCACGTCTTGGGAAGAGGTGCGGACTGTCAAGATGTCTAAAGGATATAGGAATAGCTTCTTGTATGATTACCGTCTTTGGATATGTATAAGAAGTCAACAAGCCAACTAAGTGGGGTGGATGCAATGACGTTGTCTAGCGATTTAACATACCCTATTAGCACAAGGTGGGGCCAAAGAAAAAGCTTGAACGGGGAGTTTATTCAAATGAGAGGTCTAGAATTATACAGAAATAGCGACAACTTTCTCGCTCCTGGAGAAAGCCAGCAAGAAGATATTCATGTACGATTAATGGTTGGCAGAAGAGAAGAGTCCCACCCCACTTGGACATTGGAGTTCAGGCACTACTAAATAGTATTGACTCGAACTCTCTATCGTAGTATCGAGAGGCATCAAGTCGACTTGTGACCATGCATGCAATGTTGTCTAATGTTTCAATCCTAGTCTTCACTCTCGTGGCACTCTTGTAAGCTATGTACCTATAGGTAGATAGATGTCGGTACACAAGGAGCCACACTCTCGTGGAAGTCTCGTAAAGAGTGAGAGTATGGACTATGAAGGTCCGTTTGGTCTTGCAACGTTCCTCTCTGAGAACACAATCCCGAAGAACCATATCCCTTCTCAATCTCCATCCGGCTTCCACACAAGACGCGCAGAATCCGGAAGGCCCTCCGAAGAAGGTCTCATCTGCAATGCCGCGAAGGCTGAGTGATTGATCAAAGTATTGCTATGAAATAGAAGGGAGAAAGGAATCTATACTAAACCTTCGCCTCTATGGCGCGATAACTAGGATGCACTTCCAAGTGTTTAGTTTCTAATCGCCAATTCCTGGGTTGCCGTTTTGATATGCTGATATCGGAATAGCATTGCATGTTTAAAGAGAAAGGAAGAAAATTCAGGTGCACCAGTTATTAACAGATCGTAGAGCACGGACCCGGTGGACCATGGACCTGCTGAGTCATCCACGCTAAGCCTAAAACTCCGCGTGAACCTCTTCGCCAACCCCAAGCTCAAGTCTCGTCCTGCCAAACTCAACAAACCCAACAACATCAACAATTCGACAGCTAATCTGTCCATCAGTCGGCGCAATGGTTGGAAAAAAGAAGCGTGGTCATCCAGATGTCGAGGACCTTCTGTCCCGACCGTGGTGTTATTACTGTAAGCTCTCCCTAAGTCTGGCTGGCTAATTCTTTTCTAACGAGTCACTCAGGTGAGCGCGATTTCGATGATCTCAAGATTCTCATCTCCCATCAGAAAGCTAAGCATTTCAAATGCGAACGATGTGGTCGAAGATTAAATACTGCTGGTGGTAAGTGTTAGATCTCGCCCGTTCCTTCGCGTCAAGAAACTAACTTGTCGCAGGACTCTCTGTCCACATGAACCAAGTACATAAAGAGACTCTCACGATCGTCGATAACTCACTGCCGAACAGACAAGGACTCGAGGTGGAGATATTTGGTATGGAAGGCATTCCGGAGGATGTTTCCCAAGCACATAACCAGCGCATCATTTCAGGTTTCTACCAAGCCGAAGCTGAACGACGAGCCACCACTGGCAACCCTGGCCCAGGTGCGAATCAAGGCAATCAATCCAAGAAGCCGAAATTCGAATCACCCACGGATCTGAAAAAGCGGTTGGCAGAACACAAGGCACGAAAGGAGGCGGAGAAGGCTGCTGGTACAAGCAGCGGTGGTAATACCCCCAGGGTGGAAGGTGTACAGAACAGTCCTCTTGGTCAAAGCCCAAGCTCATTTGTAAGATTTGCTGTCGATCTGACACATGCTCTCGAATTAACAACGTTGCAGAACAATGCCTCACCATATATTGCTCCTCAAGCCACTCATGGCGCTTCACAAGGTGCGGGTTATGGATCATACTCACAAGAGCCGTATTCTCAACCGGCAGCAGCTTACCAACAGCCATATGCATCCCAATCACCATTTTCTGGTCCACCTGGCGCTCAGTTTCAGCCTCAATACTCGCCACCTCAACAATACCCAGCTTCCCAATCATTCCCACCTCCGGGTTTCCAGCCGCCTGGACAGAACTATCCAGGCGGTCCGCCATCATTTGGGGCCGGCTCGCCTCCGCCAGGATCGTTCAACGGTTATCATGGGCCACCATCTAATACACCACCTGCACATGGCGGACTTCCAAATCGACCGCCTAGTCTCCCACCCGCTCCCGGTCTTCCGCAACGACCCTCATTTGGCGCACCGCAAGTCCCACCTTATCAAATGCAGCAGCTGCACCAAGGCCCACCAGGAACTTCTTTTCCAAGTCAACAGGGTAGTTGGGCAGGCAATAATTGGAAAGGTCAAGATCAGAAACCAGCTATGTCATCAAGTTATCCTCCTCATTCACAAGGCTACGGAGATTACGCGACTAACGCTTCCTCGGTGGATGACCTGGTCTCAGGCGCTGCACGAGAGGCTGATGACATTGACGAGATAATCAGAATGGCCGAGGCAGGCATCAAACCTCCAAAGAAAGGTGAAGTCGCACCGCCTCCTGTACAAGTTACTGAGGCAGAGGCCACTTCAACTCCCGTTCCCGAAATCGCCGAAACTGGCGACAAATCTGAACCAACCCAGAAGAAGTCGAAGAAAGATAAACCTCAGAAGATGGTTTATTCCGACAATGAAATGAGCCCGGAGGAGAAAATGGCGCTGATGCCAAGGTACGCATTCGTCCCTGATGCAAAGACTGAAACATCACTTGTCGATGCAGCAACAATTCCAGGTGTGGCTGGCACAGTCGATGCATAGCGGATGAATCTGGTGTACAAGAATGTTGGCAGGTCAATCGGCTTCCTTTTCGTTCTATTCCTTTGGATTTCCTTCGATCATCAGTACATATCTTTTGCCAAGTCCGTATATGTTCCGACACGTCTTTTCATCCCTCGCCACACAGCATAATACTGGATTTGGGGCGTGGAGGATCAGAGCGCAGCTAAGTTATGGGCGTTACTTCGGCTCTGATGCTATCGGAACTTCTAATGATTGTCTTTAGCGTTTCTTTGACTTTACATTGACGTTGGTGCGTCCAGTAAGTATCACGTGAGCCCGAAGTGTAGCTGGGTTGTAGAAAAAGGGGTGGGCAAAAGTTCGGGAATGCTGCAGCTGGAAATACGTTTAAGGGTCAGTCAGGTTGTGCAGCCTTTGTAAGTACCTGAAGGTTGGCAATTCCTATATTATGCTCCCCGTCAGAACAAATCATTTCTATTGAGTCTAGATTGTGTGTCTGGTCCTGTCTATTTCGCCACCAACTGAGTCTAGATAATTATCCTTATCTCGTGATGATGTTATGATCTGATGATACTAACGCTGGAAAAGTAGCTCTCTGCGAACATCTTAACCGCCATAGTGAGTGGAAATCATTTCCCTTGCGAAGTTGTCACTTCTTTTCAGGGACCCAAATCGCGAAAACCAACTGGGCTTTTCTCAAGAGCAATTCTTGGCAGTTTCCACTAGTCCCAGGCGTGTACCGAGTAGCCACCTCGGGGATTATGACATTTTGATTTAGGCTAAATGTCTCTATCCCCGCATGCTATTTTTGCCGGCTCCACAAACCCCCGAGGCCTTCCCGGTCATCCCACCTTGGGCGGGAGTGACAAAAGAGGGTTGAAAAGTATACAAAGTATCATCATCCGTTCTCCTCAATCAGGGAAGATCCGAAACCCAAATGAAAGCTAAGTTCATTAAGCACTGTCACTTTAGCCGGCAGAACCCCTCGTTTGATTCCCCTTTCGGGTAAGAGGACCTCAAATGCCCCAGTCGTAAGGATATTCATGATCTGTTTATCCTTATCCGTCATTGCATTGGCTGTTTCCGTTCTCTTATATAATATTTTACCCTTCTCTTTTTTTAATTCCTCGTTTGCCCTAATTTTTAATTGAACTGTTCGTGATGAAGTCTCTTACTTCATTCTTTGTCTTGCTTTCAAATCTCCATTTCTCTGTCCTTGCACTCGGTCAAAATGCTACGGTAACTACGACCAACCCCGGAGAAGGACTTCTTCAATTGGCGGGCAATGGACAGGATGGGCAGATCTTGCTCAGTGCTGATGATTGGTGGGGCGTTATTCGCGCGGCGGAGGACCTGGCGGGGGATTTTGGGAAGGTGACGGGGAGGAATTTGACGTTGGCGAATTGGGGGAGTACTACGAATACCACAGTGCGGAGTGTAGTCAAGAGAGCTTCACCGGAAATCAGACAGGGGGCACTTTCGGGGTTGCAGAGTGCTAGAGATAACCAGACGTATACAAATGGGAGCTCCACCACAGTCTATTACACGTATAACCCAGTCACGAGTTTCGTTAATGTAAGTTTCAAGCCCAAAGTCATCTAGGATAGCAGATTTTGAAGTAAAACCAGTACACAACCGGCCCAGCAGAAACCTTCACCGGCCCAACCCTCTCCAGCAACCCATCCAACCCCGTCATCCTCGCCGGAACCCTCAACAAATCCCCGCTGATCCGCGCGCTCGTGCGCGCCCACAAACTAGACATCACGTCTATCGCAGGCCGCTGGGAGTCTTTTATCAGCCAAGTCGTAATCAACCCCTTGCCGGGAGTCGGCCGGGCGCTTGTTATTGTCGGCAGCGATATGCGCGGTACGGTGTACGGGCTGTATGATGTCAGCGAGCAGATCGGAGTTAGTCCGTGGTGGTGGTGGGCTGATGTGCCGGTGCGTGAGAGGAAGGGTGTTTGGGCGGTGGGGGGGAGGAAGGTGCAGGGGCCGCCGAGTGTGAAGTATAGGGGGCTTTTTATTAATGATGAGCAGCCGGCTTTGACGAATTGGATCAAGTACGTGTGTTGTTATTCATTATTCATTCTCTGCTTGACGTTGACGGGATATGGGAGAGAGCTGATGAACAGGTAGTGAGAATTACCAACCTGGAAAATACGGTCCGGGCTATAATCACTATTTCTATCCCCGTGTCTTCGAGCTCTTGCTCCGGTTGAGAGCTAATTATTTCTGGCCTGCGATGTGGGGGAGTATGTTTGGGGTTGATGATACTGCGAACCAGCCGCTTGCTGACGCGTATGGAATTGTAATGGGCTCAAGTCATACCGGTCCGTAATTTCTCCTCTTCTGCTGCAGTTTAATTTTAATGGAAAGATAAAGAGCCAATGATGCGCGCAACAAATGAATGGAGCAATTTCGGCAAGCAATATGGAGGCAATGGACAATGGGAATACGACACCAACAATGCCTCTCTAAGTGCCTTCTTTACTGCCGGCGCTCAGCGCGCAAAACCTTATGCTGCGAACTCACTCTTCACCATGGCGATGCGCGGATCCGGCGATACGGCTATCACTCTTACTCAAGCGCAAGCTATTGCGGTGCTGCAGAACGTGGTGGCGAAGCAGAGGGAGATTTTGGCTGAGGTCTTTGATGAGACTGCGATTGAGAAGATTCCCCAGATGTGGTGTCTTTACAAGGAAGTGCAGGGATATTATGAAAACGGGCTTACTGTGCCTGATGACGTTACGCTGCTTTGGACGGATGATAATTGGGGGAATCTTCGAAGGCTGCCCACTGCGAGCGAGACGAATAGATCGGGTGGTGCTGGTGAGTGTGTGTTTCTGGTCAAAGAGAGACCCTGGCTGATATATTCGGGATAGGGGTCTATTACCATTTCGATTACGTGGGTGATCCGAGGGATTACAAGTGGATTAACACCATACAGCTTCAGAAAACACTTGAGCAGGTAAGTAGGCTTTCTCCAAAGGCATTGCCGCATTTCAATTGCCCCTAACATAGCTCCTCTTCAGATGCAATTAGCGTACGCTCGCCAAGCAGACCGCATCTGGATCCTGAACGTAGGTGATTTGAAAACCCTCGAGATCCCCATCAACCATTTCATGGATCTCGCCTACGACACTCCCAGCTGGGGCTACGACAGCGTTCCTCGTTGGCTCCGCTTATGGGCAGAGCGTGAGTTTGGCCCCGAGCACAGCGCCGATATCTCATCCATCGTAGATCGCTACGGCATGTACGCCGCACGCCGGAAATACGAGCTTCTCGATTCAAACACGTATAGTATTGTCAATTATAACGAGGCAGATGCTATTCTTTCCCAATGGGGCCAACTTGCTGCTGATGCGCAGAAGGTCTTTGACGGGCTAGAGAATGCATGGCGGCCGGCGTACTATGAGATGATCCTTCAGCCGGTGCTTGGGGGTCAAGTTGTAAATCAGATATACATCAATGCGGGGAAGAATCGGCTGTATACGGCACAGAAGAGGAATAAGGCGAATGCGGTGGCTGAGGATGTGCTGGGCTATTTCAAGCAGGATCATGTGCTTACACAACGGTATCATGACTTGCTTGATGGGAAGTGGAATCATATGCTTGATCGTAGGTTACCGCAGTGTTGATTTTGAGACTGGGCTTACTGGGTCGGACTAGAAACTCATTTGGGATACGATCTTTCTTACCGCGGCCAGAACTATGATGGATACTGGCAACAGCCTATGAGGAACTCGATCCCCGCGCTTTCCTATGTCCAGGAGCTGGAAACCTCACTCGCTGGTAACATTGGCATAGCGGTCGAGGGCTCCAACGCCACGGTTCCCGGAGATGATGCCTGGCACGCCAATTCCGGCAACACACTTGTCCTGCCGCCCATGGATCGCTACGGTCCCAGAACCCGCTGGATCGATATATTTGCACGCGGCACTCAGAGCTGCCAATGGAGCGTCGCCCCCTCGCAAGCGTATGTACTCGCAAGCCCGAACACAGGATCAACCGGCGGTCCCAACGGCACCGACACGCGCATCTACATTTCCATCGACTGGTCCGTTGCGCCCTCCGCACCTAGCACCACAACCACAATCATAGCCATAAACATAACCTCTCCCTGCACCTGGGGCAACTACCCCGCGCCTACACTCCAAGTACCCGTGCACAATACCGCCATCCCGGCCACCTTCACCGGCTTCG